>WFKR01000007.1:26433708-26553098 GCA_025331145.1 Rosa persica
TCTATTGTCACTAACAAAAGCTACGCTCTCCAAAACCAAAAGCTATTATCCCCACCAATAGAAGCTACTATCACAAGCAACAAACGCTACTGTCACTCACACAAAAAAACTACTCTCACCAGTAATAATAACTCACTATCACCAAAGGTTACTCTGATCAACGCCAAAAGAAATAACCAAGCAGAACAAAAATTGCTACTAAGTAGAACAAAAGCTACTCCAAGAGACTGACAAAACTATTCTTAGAGACTAACAAAGCTATGGAAGTGTAAATAATCTAGCTAAGATAAAAATGATACTGCAATTGAGAAATAAAAACACATTCAATAATACAAAAAGTATGCTGGTTCAAACAATGATATAACTAGTAAAAAACTACTTCCATGGTTGTAAAAAGCTACTTCCATAGTTGTAAAAAGCAATTACCATAGTTATGAAAATCTATTACAATAATTGTACAAAGCTACTATCAATGTTGTAATGCTACTGTCATTTTTTCAATGGTGATGCTCTAAACCCATATGCATAATTTTGCCACCTTCAACACGAGACTCATTTCTACATTTATTGGTTGGCCGAATGATCTCTTGATCAATGGAGGCTTCAATATCCAAATTTACATGTTTTTCGAAATCTACTTTTACAAATGCAAAGGGGATGAATTCTGCAAGAACAAAGATACAACAAAATATTAGTATTTAAAATGAAAATTAAAAACAACAATGTACTGCTGCACCCCAAACGTGACACTCTTTATCAACTAGTATAAAAAATAAGCAATCTAAAAAGCTACTGACATAGTATAAAAAGCTACTATAACACACGTACAGAACTACTAGATCAGTAATAAAAAGCTACTACCTAAGTACAGAAAGCTACTATAAAATATGTACAAAGCTATTGAAGTAATAATAAAAAGCTACTGACATAAGTATAAAAAACTACTATCACACGTATACAAAGCTACTGGATTAGTAATGAAAGCTACTGACATAGAAACTGATTGCATAAAACTAATTGATTATACATGCTTGATATTTCAAAACACAAATGCTTCTACGGATTCTAATAACCATTGATATCTCAACATGCCTAATCTCAAGGTTATTATCTACATAATGTATAAACTAAACTTAAATTAGTTAGAAAATTACACATTGTATTCAAACTTTTGAGGGAGGTCTAATAATAAAGCTCAACTGTAGCTAGCTAGCAGGAACTACTCAATTGCGATATGGTTATGAGGTCAAATAGATTTATTAATATGTTCCTTGATTAATGGCATCACCATCTCTCACTTAATGCTTTGCTTTTGTTATGGGTAGATGATATGATAACCAACTCAGCTTTAGCATCATTCATCAAACTCAGTAAACTAACTAGTACTCTTGGCATGGAGATAAAGCCATTGTTAATGCTGCTGCTACTGATTGATCATGTATTTCGAGCAAAACAACCAAGTTTCATCACATAAAGAATAATCAAAACAATGATTAACAAGTCCCAGATTGGCATTAAAAAAAAAGTCCCAGATTTTGTAAATTTTGAGCAAAACAATCATACAATTACAGTAATTGCTTAGGTTAAATCACAAACCATATATACAAAACCTGTTCACACTTCACACTTTGTAAAACTGAACCAACTCAATAAACAACCAACTAACACTTTAAACCTCACAGGCCGAGCTGAAATCAAAACCTCATCACCGTTCTAGACATTGTAAACACAGCAAAAATTCACAATTAACAAGTATAGATATACAACATAATCTTACCGGATTTGACGACATGTTATAATCAGGATCAGAGCCTTCATCGGAGATGTCGCCGCCATTGTCGTAAGAAGAAATCGGTATCAGACCAACGCTTCGATCTCACCGGAACAAATGGCCTCTGAACCCGCTCCTCCACCTCCTTCTCCACATCTCGGAAAACGCTGTCTCCGCAGGAGAACAAATTGCTGAATAGTTAGTCGCTTCGATCTCACCAGCAATCATCATCGGACCAACGCTTCGATCTCGCCTGAACCATTAGCTGCCTGTACGAATTGCTGGTGATCGTGCGCCGGCAGATCCGATAGTGGAGTTCAATTGGGCTCAACGAGTACATCGGTAAGGGACGCGTCTACGCAGATGAGAGAGAGAGAGAGAGAGAGCAATGAGATTTGGTTTCAAATTTGAACCAGATCAGAATTTCCTTTGAGATATATCTGGAGGGCATAATAGTACTAGCACAAAAAAGTCATCACGTGTTTTGGTCATGAAATGGCCTTATGAAGACAAAAAAAATTAGATGGCCTGATGGCTAAATAAAGTTTCAAAATGACACTTATGAATAATTTTCTAAAAAGATATATGGGTCATAGAAATCATAGAATTCATAAAATATAAACTTGGATATCTTTTGGGATCATAAATTAACCAATCAAATTTAAAAAATCCCCAGACCTCTCCTTGATCTAGGCTTTTATAGACACTTCAATTTTCTAATATTTTGTTACGCTCCCAGCACTGGACCTATATCACCCCACTCTTCACCATTTCATGAAGTTTGAGAAGTGCATAACAATTGTGATGAAAAGAAAAATTCAAGCAGCCTCCGAAGTCTAAATCTAATTCAAGTAAATTAGAATTAGAGAGATGAGTTGTGCGTGAAAACCCTTCGAAATTTTAGCTTGTACTTGCATATGATTATCTAAGATTGATGTGGTAAATCTATTGAAAAGAAAGGAGCACATATTAATGGGTAAGTAGCAAGGGAAGAAAGAGAACACACATATATGTACCAGTTATTGAGACATCTTGAATGAGAAGAGCACAACAGAGGAGAAGAGGATGAGACGTCTTGAGCGTGGAAAACCTAGATTTGTGAGTCTGTTTTTTTTTTTCTTCAGTAGTAAGTACATCGGAAAGCCATTACGGCCCTTCCTCTACCAAAACTTGAAATGCAGAAAACAAAAGCGCATTCCTAGCTAACAAGTGCGCTGCCTGATTACATTTTCTAGGGCAATATGTACAAACAACTAAAGAGAAGAGGTGAAACATTGCTTTCACGTCCTCAATTAAAACCCCTTCAACAGATAGATCAGCTTCCTCTTTATTGATGTCAGAGACCATCGATAAAGCATCTAATTCTAGAATAATGTTGAAAGATTGAAACCCAGCTTGAGAGAGAACTTATAGACCCAGCGCAGCTCCATATAATTCAGCAGCCTTTGCACTGAAACGTCCAACCATTCCCTTAGACACAGCAAGCAATAATTCACCATTTTCATGCCTCAAGATTGCACCCATACCCCTCAGCCATGTGGCATCAGATAAAACCCCATCCACATTTAATTTTAAGAAAGGATATTGTGGTCTAACCCAACAAGAGATAGGAACCATTCAATTCAAACTTCGAGCAGGAATAGTATGAGCAGAGAGAAAATCTGAAAAAGATGTAAGAACCTGGGATAACAGAAGCTGAGCACTCACATACTTGTGTTGAAAGATTTCCTCATTTCCTGCTTGCCATATTCGACGACATAACCACACCACTAGATCCATCTCTGACTTAGGGAGAATAGAAGTAGCATATTGAAACAGATCATTCAAAGTTCCTTGTTGTCTTTCTCCAATAACCGTACGAAACGGGGAAATGATACAAACCGCCTTTGCCTTTGGACAAGACCACAAAGCATGAAAAATTGTCTCAGGAGTTTTACTGCATCCAAGTGAAGACTCGAGCTGCAGTAGGAACTTTGAGGCTCCAAACATTACTTCCATAACACATTTCCGAGTGAATCTGAACTGCCCTCACCACCTGTAGACCAGTCTCTCTTTTGAAGAACCAATCTGTACCCACCCTTCACAGTCTAGTGGCCATGTTTGGTGTAGTGCCAACAAAGACTATCCTGGACTGGTTGATGGGGCAAAGGAATAGAAAGGAATAGGAAAGAGTGAGAAATAAGGTCATAATTCCAATGACCATCTGCAATCAAGCTAGAAACCCGATTATTGAGCAAATAATTAGGCGGTGTTTGAAATGCTAATATAGTTATATAAAAATAGGGATTTATTCATTTATTTATCTTTTTAAACTTTTTTTTTTTTAGAAATACATTTTTTTTATTTATCTTTAGTCTTAAAATTTATTATGCAATGAGTCGGTTATTTCTATTAGACAGATAACAGAGGAAAAAAAATCAGAAAAACTATATATCCTTATTTTTTGATGCCAAGAAAAACTATATATTCTCTTCGTATAAAAAAAAAACAAACAACAAAAACTTGATATCGTCCTTACCAGCGTGAAAACGAAACCCCAATTCGTCGAAGAATTCCTTTGTTCTGATCTATCCTCGACGAACAGAAGCGCTGACTCTGAAGGGAGCGCCTCTCAGGATTCCAATTCAGATTTTTCGTTCTGCAATTAGACACCCCTCCTAGGGTTTCCTGTAAGCCCCCTTCTCTCCTTCTCTGATATCTCTTTGTTTACTGGCTTCATATTGAGATTTGGGTGTTTGATATATGTTGAGTTGGTTATGGATTTGACCGCATGGTTTTGGCTTTCGATCGATGAGTCCTATTTTCTGTTTCGTTCCAGCAGTCTTGGTTTCATGATTAGCTTTACGATTGCGTTAAATTGTGAGAGTTATCGAAAATTCTCGATCAAATCTTTAGGAAATCAGCAAGTTCTAGCATGATCATGAATTGTTGACGGTTAGTAAATCTAGGGTTGTAAAATTAACATGGAAATTGGTGTAATTGCCCCTTGAAATAATTTGATTCAAGTTAAGATGGTGTTGCAAACACAAATAAAAAGTGCAACTCAGTCGCAGATGCTCTAGCACTTTTTGGTCGCTCCGTAATTGCTTTGTATTGGATCAGGACTCTAGAATGCCTTACTTGGCCGAGATTAATATGTATTTAGTTCTTCACCTTATGTGACCAAACAAAAGAAAATTGAAGTGTGAATAAAGTTATGAGAGTTGACGCAGGCAACTGGAATGTAACCCTGTCTTGTAATATTTAGCATATGCAACACATCATAATCCTGATATTTAAATCAAAATAGTACATGACTAACAACTGTAGAATTAATGGGGTGTTACCTTTGGTTTGCATGTTCATCTCATCTTGTATTCTTCATGATTTTTTTCATTCAGTGTCTGCAGTTTAATGTTCTGTAATCCTATTGTTTAGGTACGGGTATGTAGGTGAAGCTTAGGCGCTCTCAAAATTGGGAATAAAGTAGGTCTGCTGATTTGAATTGGTCTGAGAGAGTTCACTGGGTATGGATGGGGACGAACCATGTGTTGTGAATTGTAATTAGGATATAGAATGGGTGCACCAGATATTAAGGAATGGAGCCCTGACAGTCTTTTGGGTTTCGGGTACAGCCAGGCTTGCCATTTGATCAATGATAAATATATACACATGCATGACCCTTGTTTCTTCAGATAATGGTACTGCTTATTGACATTGTTGGTTTTGTTTTGCTTATTGACATTGCATTGCAATCCTCAAATACACACAATTAGGTTGTGGGGCAGAAGAGTCTCATTTCTTTTAATTGGTTGCATATTAAATTACACTTCAAATCACATTTTTTTGGGTTCATTTTGAATGAGGTCTGATTATTAATGAATTGAAGGTCTTTTTTGTATTTGTTTTTTATTTTGAAATTTAGGTGCATCAACTTTTATAGGCTTTTGAAAGGAATCTAATTTGTTGTGATTCCACAGACAAAGTGGTTTTGATTTTGCTATTGTTTGTCCTTGCTTCCATTACTTATTTTGGGATCAGTGATGACTGTTTTTTTCTTTTTTCTTTTTTGGTTTGTGAATGACACAGAACGAAGCAATGGAAGAGAGCAAACATAAATCTAGGAAGGAAGGGGAAGCTAAAAGGAGTCATCGAGATCGGGATCGGGATCGGGATCGGGATCGTGAGAAGGAGAAGAAAGTAGATAGACACAGAGAAAAAGATAGAGCAGATAAGATTCGTGATAGCCGACGATATGAGCGAGAAAAGAGTTCGGATTCTGAGGAGAGGTACATGAGAGAGAAGCATCGAGATAAGGAGGTTGATAGCATGCAAAGCAGAGATGATGAACGAGAGAGAAGCAAAGATAGGAAAAGGGATAAAGATAAAGACAGGGAGAGGGAGAGGGAGAGGGAGAGAGTCAAAGAAAAGGAGAAGAGGGAGAGGAAGGAGAGGGAAAGAGAAAAAGAGAGGGAGAGAAGGGAACGTGAAAGGGAGGCAGAAGAGAGGGCGAGGGAGAAGAGGGAGAGGGAAAAGGAAAAAGATCGAGAGAGGAGGATAAGGGAGAGGGAGAGGCATAGGGATGTTGATACTGATGATTCCGAGGATGATCTTAGGGAGCGTGGTAGGAAGCGGCATAAGAAGAGTGATAGCGAGTACAAGGAGAGAGATCGGGAAAGGAGTATTAGTAGGTTAAACAGACATAGGGATGATGGAATTGAGAGCCCAAGAAAGAGGAGTGTTGAAGATGATTCAGATAAAAAGGAGAAGCCAACCCGTGAGGAGGAGTTAGAGGACGAACAACGGAAATTGGATGAGGAAATGGAAAAGCGGAGGAGGAGAGTTCAGGAGTGGCAAGAGTTAAAGAGAAAGAAGGAAGAAGATGAGAGAGAGAAGCGTGGGGAAGATAATGTTGATGACACCAAGTCTGGAAAGACCTGGACTCTTGATGGAGAATCTGATGACGAAGAAGCAGGCAAATCAGAGACAGGTATGGACGTTGATAGGGAGGTCAATGGGGATGATCTTACTGATGGAGAAGTTGTAGATGCCATTGTGCCAGATATTAATACAACAGCTGCTGCAGGGAATGAGGAAGTTGATCCATTAGAAGCTTTTATGCAATCTGTGGTGATGCCCGAAGTTGCGAAGCTGAATGCCACTGTGGAACCCTCAATTGTTGATGACAAGAACAAGGAGAAAAAGGTTGATACAAGTAATGGTGAAAAGCTGAGGGCAGGTTCAAATAAATCTATTGGCAGAATAATTCCTGGGGAGGATTCTGACTCGGATTACGGGGACCTTGAGAATGATGACGATCCTTTAGAAAATGAAGATGATGATGAGTTCATAAAAAGGGTGAAAAAGACGAAAGCTGAGAAACTTTCCTTAGTTGACCACTCGAAGATAGATTATATACCATTCCGTAAAAATTTTTATATCGAGGTGAAGGAGATCTCAAGGATGATGCCAGATGAGGTTGGTGCATACCGGAAACAATTGGAATTGAAGATACATGGTAAGGATGTGCCAAAGCCCATAAAGAGCTGGCACCAAACTGGACTTACAAGTAAAATCTTGGATATAATAAAGAAGCTCAACTATGAAAAGCCCATGCCAATTCAAGCTCAGGCACTGCCCATAATTATGAGTGGTCGAGACTGCATTGGCGTTGGAAAAACTGGATCAGGAAAAACCCTTGCATTTGTACTGCCAATGCTGAGGCATATCAAGGACCAGCCACCTGTGGTAGCTGGGGATGGGCCTATTGGGCTTATTATGGCACCAACCAGGGAGCTTGTTCAGCAGATTCACAGTGATATCAAAAAGTTTGCCAAGGTTCTGGGTCTCAGGTGTGTGCCTGTATACGGCGGTTCAGGTGTTGCACAACAAATTAGTGAACTGAAGCGGGGTGCTGAAATTGTTGTCTGTACTCCTGGTAGGATGATTGACATACTTTGCACAAGTGGAGGAAAAATTACAAATCTGCGTAGAGTAACTTATTTGGTCATGGATGAAGCTGATCGAATGTTTGACATGGGTTTTGAACCTCAAATCACTCGAATTGTTCAAAATATTCGTCCAGATCGGCAAACTGTATTATTTTCTGCCACTTTCCCTCGGCAGGTTGAAGTTTTGGCTCGTAAAGTCTTAGATAAACCTGTGGAAATACAAGTTGGTGGAAGGAGTGTTGTGAATAAGGACATCATGCAATTGGTTGAAGTGAGGCAGGAACATGAAAGGTTCTTGAGATTGTTAGAGTTACTTGGAGAATGGTATGAAAAAGGAAAAATTTTGATATTTGTACAATCGCAGGACAAATGTGATGCTTTATTTAGAGATCTCCTTAAGCATGGATATCCTTGTCTCTCACTTCATGGGGCCAAAGATCAAACAGATCGTGAGTCCACCATAGCTGATTTTAAGAGCAATGTTTGTAATTTGTTGATTGCAACCAGTGTTGCTGCCAGAGGGCTAGATGTCAGGGAGCTTGAACTGGTGATAAATTTTGATGTCCCAAATCACTATGAGGACTATGTTCACCGTGTTGGACGTACTGGCCGAGCTGGCCGGAAAGGCTGTGCTATAACTTTTATCTCTGAGGAAGATGCTAGATATGCTCCAGATCTTGTGAAAGCATTGGAACTTTCTGAGCAAGTTGTTCCAGATGACTTGAAATCTCTTGCTGATAATTTTATGTCAAAAGTAAATCAGGGACTTGCACAAGCCCATGGGACTGGTTATGGGGGAAGTGGCTTTAAATTTAATGTAGAGGAAGATGAAGTAAGGAGAGCGGCAAAGAAAGCTCAGGCCAAAGAATATGGTTTTGAGGAAGACAAGTCAGATTCAGAAGATGAAGATGAAGGTATTCGAAAAGCAGGGGGCGATCTCTCTCAGCAGGCTGCTCTTGCTCAGATTGCTGCTATTGCTGCTGCCTCCAAATCGACTACAGCAATGCAGACTCCTGCTTCTGCTGCCCAACTGCTTCCCAACGGTGGACTGCCTGTTGCTCTTCCAGGCGTCGGTGGTGTAGGTGCATTACCAGGAACAGCAGCAGTTGTGCCTGGGACTGGTCTGCCTCTTGTTGGCAGTGATGGGGCAGCTCGAGCTGCAGCACTTGCAGCTGCCATGAACTTACAGCATAACCTGGCAAAGATCCATGCTGATGCAATGCCTGAACACTATGAAGCAGAGTTGGAGATAAATGATTTTCCCCAGAATGCTAGATGGAAAGTCACCCACAAGGAAACGTTGGGCCCTATATCAGAGTGGACTGGAGCTGCGATTACTACCAGGGGTCAGTATTTCCCACCGGGGAAGGTTCCAGGACCAGGAGATCGCAAGCTTTACTTGTTTATTGAGGGCCCTACTGAACAGTCTGTCAAGAGAGCTAAAGCAGAATTAAAAGGTGTTTTGGAAGAGATTTCAAGTCAGGCATTATCACTCCCTGGAGGAAATCAGCAAGGCAGATATCAAGTTATATAAGCGTGAGAACTTAATCCCAACTCTAGGTATGATGTTATTTGCGTATGCTGATGACTTTGAGTTACTTGTTAATTGGTGGTCAGTCACGTAATGGCCTTATGGGAATTATTCTAGTTTACTTGCTTTGCATATGTTGCATGTCTTATCTGTCCTCCTGAACTCTATTGATTAAATTCAACTTTTGACCTCTAATGTTAATCTATAATGACATACATTATACTGAATCATGAATTAACTTGATTTACAGTTGTTGTTCTGGGAGTCATTTTGATATGTCAATGGGTAATCAAATGTTAGATTCAATTTGTGAGTTCTTATGAATTTGTTTTGATTTGCACAGTTTATCGGCACCTTTTGATTTTCTTTTCTTTTCTTTCTTTTGCTTATCATTTCCCCTGGCGCGAGGGATGTTATATGCATATGGTCTTCCAATTACAAAGCTGTCCAAGAGATGCGACCGTGGTGCGACACCTGCTCCTGATGCCACTATTGTTCAGTTTAAACAAATGTGTTCAGCGCATGTTCTGTTTTGGTTGTGTTCAATGAGTTTGGGGGATCTGTAATTACTTCACTCATGCATTCGACTAATCCTTTTTCGGTGTTTTCCTTTTACCAGGCTGTCTGGAAATTCCTTGTTGGAGGCAACTGCTACTATATATACGTGCTTCCTTGCTACATCAGTGAACTCCTTATTACAGAGATCACTAGCCATGCGCCTTCTGCTCTGTTGGCATGCTGCGTCACTGTTTCAAATCTGTAGTTGATGGATGCTTCTAACTGTCTTCATTGCTATTCCATTGTTGCGTCATTTTCATTTGTTGTGAACTCTTTTATGATCTGAAGTGTACTTTGCCTTTTACTTTGTAGTAAAACCTATCCGTATTGTTATTAGTACTTCTAATTTGCCTGCCTTGTTTTGGACCTTAGAATGGATGCTTTCTTGTGTCTGTAATTGAGCAATGGTAACAAATCATTAGTAGTGATGCTTATGAAGGTTGAAACAGGTAAGAAATCATCACTAGTTTTAAGGAGAGAAGGGCATGATTTAGGATATCCAGGGAATTGAATTGAATCATGTGAATGACAGAATTGGTATTTTTCATTTACAGGGGGTGGACATCAATATCGAGTCTAATCATCTGTACTGCAGCTTGATTTTAGTCATTTCACCATATATTTGACTTTAGATCTGACTAGTAAATGAGTCTGAGCTGTGCTGCCGGTTATTTATTTATTTTTTTTGTGACTAATCGGAAAGCTGTCATTTGTTTTGAGGTATTCTTCCAATAAGTCGTAGCTTGGTATTCAAATTTGGGCCTACCTTCTGCATCAAGGTGAAGAAAGAAACAAATGAAAGAAGACTTGAATTCCAAACTTGGAAGTGTACTGGGATATGGTATGATACCCTTAAAAAAAAAAAAATTCATACCAAAGCACTAATCATACTACACCAAACATTCAACTCCAACTCGTATCATATTTACAGATGCTAGCTAGAATGACCTTAGGTTCTCAAGGAACGTGTTTATTTTAGCAAACTCTGTTACTTCAATCATTAGTTAAACTACCTAAAACCTGGTGAGTAGTGAGCCTTTTAGAAGGACCTCCACAGAGCATTACTCGAATCAAATCATTAGCTAATTCAGCGATGCCATCCCAGGAATCAGATGGGAACCTCAGATGAGCTGTCCAGCATCGAATATGCTCGACTTTGTCTTCCCCCAAACTGGTGGTATTCTGCTAAGAAGAATGTAAAGAAATACCTCTAAAGATTAGCCCCCAGCGCGCTACATAAAACGGACTCACCACCAAACTTTGCAAACTCTAACCTGCTTGAACCAAAATATTGTCAAATATCCGACATCAACCAACCAAAAGTGGAACAGTAACCTAACTCATCAAAAGCAAAGAAAATTTGGAAGTACCAGGCCTGATGTAAGTTGCAAACTGGTCCTACCATTAATAGGGAGATAAAGAGGCTGCTGTCCAACAGAATATTCTCAGGCTTCAAATCCCTCTGGAAAATCCCATTTTCATGACAGTATAAAACTACTTGAATCAGATGCCTAAAGAGAAACCTTGCATCAGATTGAGAGAATTGCTCATGTTTATCTTGCTCATGTTTATCTAACTGGTGGAAAAGCTGACCCGAATTGTCTCTAAAAGAACTTTGTTCTTCTCCCAGTTTTTAGCTTCTGCAAGTACAAATAAAAATTAAATTATTGATTTGAACGTAGGAAACTTTCTATGGTTTGTAATTCATCGTAAAAGCCATTTTTTCCTAGGAGACTTGAAATCTTGAAGAGATGAAAATGAAAATAAAAGTAAATGTGGAAGGACACAAATAAGTACAGAAAAATGCTCATATGATTTTCTTCTCTTTTTGTCTCATTACAGATAAGATGATAATACCATAAAATATCACCTGCTCAAGAACATAAATGACTTCAGTAACAGGTTTAAAGTTTTTGTTGACAGATTCTGTCACTCGAGAGTATAGCCTTGGATCTCCAAAGTGTGTTATCGCGCTCCTCCTTGAACGCATCTCACTCCATCCTCAATGCATTGATCTAAAACCTATGAGATACCTGCAGATAAGAGTAGGATTTCACTTGAAGCATCTAAATGTGACTGCCACAATAGAAATGGAAAGAAGAATATTTACGTCAAGTGATGTCAATGCTTGTTCCAATGCCTTATTCTTCTTTTCCAAACCTGATTTCTCCATTTGCAGTTGGGCATTATACTAATGTAGAGCTCTGCAGTAATGTAGTGATCACTTTAAAATGCGCTCATTGCTGTTGCAAATAATTTTTGCATTCTCTTCAATTGTATTTCATTAATAATCTGATTTTTCACTTAATTATTAACTATGATACCAGTTCAAATAGACACACCAAACCTCAGATCACTACGTAGATACCTCAAAAAAAAAAATTCAGTATATTCTATTAACAAAAGATATGGAACTGCATGTATGGAACTTACAAAATTACTGAAGCGAAGGAATGTAGTAGCTAACACAACTAATACTTTGCAATGTGGAAGTTGTCAATGAATGTGATGTGGAAATTGACCTGCTTGACAAAGAGATTATTGTTGGAAAAAGAATTTATCGCAGACTTGGTAGGGTAAACAAAGCTAGTAACTAAATTTAATCATAATTACCTCTTGAGTTGTATTAGTAATGTGCTTTTAAGTTCTGAAACAGATTTCCTTTGTGCAGTCTAGTGAATGGCCTAAAATCGAACATATAAGTATCTCATATCAAATATGAAGAGGAAGACAGAATTACAGGCATAGTAATTATAAGAAGAAAGGGTGTCCAGATCAGGAACCAAATCAAAATAAAACTATAACAATAGAAAATCAAAAGATGACATGTATAATGCAGGATTCGAGTTTCTCTTTTTGTCTTTTGAGATATCTCAACTGTCTTCAATACGCTCCTGATCAAGCGGAGTTTTAGTTATTGCTCTGTTTGTTCCATTGGTACCAAATGATTAGAGGAATCAAGCTCAATTGCATACATCTAATTCAAGCACAACATTTATTTTTCAAAGAAAAGATCCAAATTTACCAACCATACCTCAAAAGAGTAAGCTGAGTAGTAGCAAGTTTGAGATTTTGAGCAGGAAATGTGCAGTAAAGTATCAAAAGAGGCTGGCTTTCCCAACTTCTTGAATATAAGCAACCCCCAAGCAGCTATTACAAAAAATACCACAGATAAGACTTTCAAAGCTTAAAGACAACAGAAAGATAACTACTAACAACAACAATAATCAATGAAGGCGTTTTCTTCATTGAAAGATTAAATTTTATAAGTCTTTCGAGCAAGGTACTATAGTTTGAATTACAAACTAAATACAATTGATAAACTGCAAAGTTACCATCATCGATAAAATCCATGCGATAAATTTAAATGTGTTCTTTATGGAATCAAGCCAAAAAAGAATTCAAATGTTCTATGTTTTCGGTAATAAACATATTAGCATTGAATATGTAATAGCCATAGAAATTAAAGTGACTCCATGAGAGCACATGCATTTACAAAGAATTTACAAATCACAATCTCAACAAAGGCTAAGTTTATCAGTATTCAAAGCATTTCCTATGCATCCGAGAACAGAAGCCAATATCCATCAGGTGTGTGTGCATGTGGTGAGATACCAAATTGGCTGTGAAATTTAATCCCTTCACCCCCCCCCCCCCCTCTTTTTTTGTGAATGTGTTGAATGAGAAACATAAAGAAAGGAGAAAACTCATTGAATTAATTTGGGGGAATAACGAATCAAATAAGGCTTTCTCGCTTACAATGGCCAAAATGACATTGAATATGAAGTCTAGGAAAAAAAACCTTTTTCAATGTATGTTATAACACTGGGCTAGCAGCTTATCACCCCCTTCTTCCTTTTCTCTGAGTTATCTTAACTTTTCCCCTGTCAATTTTATAAATTACCAATCAGATGACTTCAGCTCTTCCAATTGTTTCAAAATAATTCAGTCTCTAATATCTAAAACATAAATATTTTTATTCACAGTAACAGTGAATCAATCTACATAACATACTCCAAATTCATTTCACATTAAAGCCAAAATCAGTTTCATTTCATAGATAACTCTCAAACACACACTTATCACCTCTGTGGTACAAAACAATTAAATCTATCTAAATGAATCTGAATACTAAGTTTAGATGATAACAAAAGTCAAGAATTTTAGGACCACTTGTGTTCCACTAAATCACAAAGATTCAAATAGAGAAAGTACGTGAAACTTAACATTTGTGTTAAAACATAATAATAATAATAATAATAATAATAATAATAATAATAATAATAATAATAATAAAATAATTCTTGATGATGAATTTGTATTTTTGATGTTGAAAAACGCTGAATCAAATGATGCATTTAAGTAGGCAAACTGGTACACAATTTACTAAGTAAGAAATAATTTTTCTAATGGAAACCAATGACAATTTATTAAATGATAACAAAGATGAGTGAGATTAAAAACCGGTTCTATTTGTTTTCAGCCCAACCCTTTTCCCTGAGAGTCTCCAAAATTTTTGGATCTTGGAACTGTTGAAAAGTTAAACCCAGGCTGCAAAACGAAACCAAATCGCATACATTAAGAATTGAAAGATCAATAGCAATCAATACCAACCAATCTGATTGAAAATCACAAAGTAAATCCATGAAATCAAGTGAGCCACCATCTAATGTAACATAAAATTCAGAGACAAATAACTCAATGAAAACCACAATCCGACATAACCGAAGAAAGCCCAAATCTTACCAAGAAAAGCTTATTTTTCTTTTGCTGAAAATAAAAGCTCTTCTTCTTTTGCTGAAAACTCCTTTCCAAAGTGCATCCAAATATTCGCACCAACCTCTTCCCAACCAAACCAACACCGATTAGTCTGATCATGAGAAGAAGAAAGAATGAGAAGAAGGTTCTTACCATAAGATTTCTACATAGCCTACAATCAACTGCAAGGTAAGAAACTCAGAGCAAAAACAAAGGCAAGAAACCCAAAACTCAAGACTTCTATTTAGAATGAAATCATTGAAATTAAAACATAAAAGCAGATCGGGACATTAACAAAACAAAAACTGGTAAAAGAGAAAAAGGGAGAAAACGGATTGCTACCTAAAAACCCTCTACCTCTCTTGGATGCTTCTCACGTTTCTGGGCTAATTCGTCTCTGCTGATTTCAATTATGCTCTCGCTGCTTTTATGTTTGTCTATGTGATGTTAGGATCTGATTTCAGAAGTGGAAGAGTTGATGTTGGTGTAGAGATGTTGTGAATGCAGATAGATAATATCCAAGCACGGCACACTATAATTAGAGCAAACACCAAGGCCAAAACCGATACTTCATTTCAAGCTCAAATGAACAGTCTTACAGTGCTAGGCGCTTGAGATATATTTTCCGCCAACCTGATATTCTCCTCAAACAGTGAGGACAAACAGGGGTTTTCCGCTTCATAGCAACAGTGTAACAGTGTTATTCACCCTTTATATATAGAATAATGTATAATTGCACGTTGAATTAGTGAATGAGTTGCCAGCTTTATTTTTACTCTATAAAGAAACGAGATACTGTTATGCAATCTCAAAAAATCCTCCAGAAAAATCAGAAGGACAATAATGATTTTCTCTCTACATTTGATCTGAAATCGAGGCTGCTTATCATAAAATTGACTGGTGAATTTGTGAGAGCTCTCAAAAAGCAATTATCGGTGGTTATTTCTTTCACATGCATAGTCTCCTTTAACTTGATGTTGAAATGTTTTTTTTTTTATAAGACTTGATGTTGAAATGTTGATGGTGCAACTTCCGCTTGATCACCTCTCCTAGGCATACATTGCATTGAATGATGGAATTTCTTGTACATAGCTCCTCTCCGATGCTAAGAGGCGGTGTGGTCCATCATCTTCCGCCAACGTAGGAGTCATATTCTCGCTACCAGTCGCACTTGTTGGAACATGATGATGTTCTTAGAATGCACAGTAGTACAATTAATCTTTGAAGCCATAAATGATGGGTCACCAGAGAGCGTGCAGTTATAATTTTGCCAGTTTGAAGGTGAAGAGTATTAAAACTTTCAGAAATTCATTTACCCTCTCCATCAAAGGTTGAAACTACTCCAACAATTCACCATCAATCACTTGGTCCGATAGTTGATTTTCGATGACTAATGTCATGTACGTTTAATGCAAAAATGGATCGATGTGCTAAAATGTATAACAAATATGTAATTGGGATACTATTTTGATCAATCATGCTCACTTAAATAAATAATTTTGAGAGACTGTAATAGACATGTGGATCTCATATTACATTATAACCTAGAAATTATAATAATTTTAAAAGTGTAAATTTATTCTCAAGATTAACTCGGTTTTTAGTCCTTAAAAAACTGTCCTCCAAGTTGGCAGTTACGCTTTTTTGATAGTTTGTACGCTAGATTCGTTATTCAGCCACCATCCATATGGCATGATATTTTGCTCAAGGACGCAATGGATCCGCCAATGGGTTACAACTTACAAGTCAATGCATACTTGGTTACGTTGAACAATTGGTTGAGCTATAGATTTCCCTCCAAGAGCGGAGCAGATGGCTATGTTTAATTAATTAGATTCTTAATTATATATTTATTTTTGGAAAAGATTGGGGTCCACATTCTTGCCACGCAGATGCAGCCATAAATGGCAAAACCTAGAAACCTTGCATGTTAAGTTTTATTTTATTTTATTTTATTTTTTTTGTCAAGGTGAACCCAAAGGTTTTTTAGGCCGAAGATAAACTCATTCGGCTTATGTGAAATGCTCCAACTGTGTATTGTAGGACAGTGTCTGACCACTTTGACAGCTTCAGAGTTCAAACATAGGTTGGAGAGCACACCTAACTAGGCAATAACCACTAGGCCACTTGCAGTGGTTACGTTTCTTCTTATATATGCCCCATGCGGGATTGTAATGTATGTATTCATTATGCCTCAGGGCCAAAGCAAGAAGGGCTTCCGAGTTTCTAAGGAGGTTGGTAAACTTGCTGTTATTTTATTGATCTCCACAGTAGTATCATTTCTCTAACTAGTAGGTACGTTGGAGTTAACTACAGCTAGGGCTGTCAATTCCGACACGACCCGATAACAGGCCTCGAAACCCACACGAAATAAAGCGGGTTGAACCCTCACGATTAAAAAGCGGGTTGAACCCTTATGATTAAAAAGCGGGTCGGCCGTGGGTCAACCCGCCATGACCCATTTAATAAATGGGTAGGCTACGGGTCAACCCGCCAACACGAAGTGAACCCGTATAACCCGATTATGCTATACTTCTTCTTGAAATTTTGGACGTTGGGAGTATTTGATCATAGGATTAGACAATTTGAAATATTTTGCTTTATAATTATTGGATTTAATTATTTATGAATATATATAATTATTTCTCTTTTGGAGTTTTTAGTGAATTTAATCAATTTATGCATTTTTTTAATTAAATGGGTCACATTGTTAACTCTTAAATGAATCATTTTATCTAACACGACACACCATATTTGTTAAATGGGTTAAGGGAGTTGGAAACGGGTAACCCGTTTAATAAATAGGTTGGGTTTGAGTTTAAATTTTGACACGATTATTAAATGGGTTGGGTTTCTGTTTGTATCTTGCGACACGACAAATACCTTGACCCGACACGACTCATTGACAGCCCTAACTAGAGCCCATTCTTGGTTCAATTTGAAGCTCCGATGGAGCTCTAGAAGCTCTGTCACAGCGTCGATTCCGGTCTTCGAAACGACCTTGATTACTGCACTTGGCTCGTATCTTGCGCTCGATCGCGTCAACCTTTTGGGAGAAGAGATCAGGAAGCACTTGAACACTGTAATTACTATTCCGTTCTTTTCATTTTCACGTTCATTTCTTTTACTTGATAGAGATTTTGTCGCTTACCACATATATCTCGTGTTTGCGAAGAACAGATTGTGTTTTACGTATTCAGTCTTGCCCTCATCGGTACCAATCTAGCGGAGACAATAACATATGAGAACATGATTAAGTTGTAAGTTCAAATTTCTTTAATGAATTATGGTCAGTGAGGAACTGAGTTAGGACTAAGAATATGTCAAATGATGGATTCTCTCTACAACTTTCATTACTTTACATGTATTTTTGTTGTCGAATATGTAGTTGGTTTATGCCAATCAATATCCTCTGCACATTTATTGTCACGCTCGGATTTTCAAGTACAATTTAAAAACAAATAACAATGGGTGTGGTGGTTCAGACATCAATACAAGACACTAGGAAAAATTTCTTTAAAGAACAAGTAAGGATGTCTTGAACCCACAATGTCAATACAGACCTGTTCTTTAGAGTCATATATCACATTACACCAAGTTTACAAATTAAATCGAAATAACAATTCAATACGTAAACAACCCCACCAACTCACGACACAGCGGAAGACTAACAAGTACACACAACAAATAAACTCCTAAACTCACAATTGCAACGGCAAGGGACCACAACTCCATCACATCCACCATAACCTGTAGGATAGACCCCACATCATTGAATAGTACACCGGGTTGAAAATAACAAACCTGGTAAGCTTATGAAAGCTTGTGTGAGTGAACTCAAAACAATAAGAAAGAAACATATGTTTACACCATCTCAACCTAACAATTTCGTTATACAATTATCAGAACAAAAACATCAAGAACATATCATATCAAATCATGCTCATGTACGTTAATTCAAAATCTAAAATCACATACTATGACTCTCAACTGGTGCATTTAATTTTATAAAAGGCTAAACTAAACAATTAAACTAAAGTAACGTTTTAAAACATTAAAAACTCCAATAACCCAAAATCATCCTTCATTTATCTCAACCGAGTAATTGTCACCTTAGTGACCTTTCAAAAGCATTGAAATTTCAACAACCATTTTTCGAAAATGTAAAGCACTTATAATTCAAAATCAAATAAAAAGTAATCCCTGCATGTGAATTAGTTCAGGAGATCACATCAAAAGCACATCAAGCAAGTCATAGTAATCCCTGCATATAGTTTAGTTCAGGAGATTACATTAAAAACAATCAATAGAAGTCATAGTAATCCCTGCATATCGTTTAGTTCAGGAGATTACATTAAAATAATAAATTCAGAAAATAATAATCCCTGCATATAATTTAGTTCAGGAGATTATGAAAGAAAACAACCAAGTCAATGATAGAAATAAACTAAAAGTCAATACCATTCATCTACTAATAACACCAAACACCATATCACCAATCTCA
Source organism: Rosa persica (assembly GCA_025331145.1). Lineage (NCBI taxonomy): Eukaryota > Viridiplantae > Streptophyta > Magnoliopsida > Rosales > Rosaceae > Rosa > Rosa persica. The sequence goes on from WFKR01000007.1 coordinate 26,452,761, forward strand.
AGCATCAATCACTCAACAATAATCCATATCCTTTTCATAACAATCACCACCTTGGTACTACTATCTAGATTATCACCACTTTAGTACTACTGTATAAATTATCGCCACTTTGGTCACCACTTTGGTACTACTATATAAATTATCGCCACTTTGGTCACCACTTTGATTATATCACAATATGTATAAATTCACTACTCTCAAAACAATACCGAAAAGAGTTAAGGGAATGTTCGGAATCTCCTAGCACCATCGCTTTGGCTCTAAGATCACACCGGATTGGTCCTAACAACTAGGCTAGATCTTTGTGATTTACCTTTTCAAAATATTGTTGCACACCTCAACATTTCACAAATCGTACATATTCCTTCAAAACATAAATCTGACAACACCGTCATTTTTCTTTCTCTAAATTCATTTATCTTCTTCAAAATTACCTCTCAACTCAATAGTGATAAAATCACGCAAAACAATGGTTTTCACTTCACCTAACAACTCATACTATATTCCACAATCTACTCAAATCGAAAATCATTTGTAATAAATCCTTGTTTTTACTTATCCATGAACCATTGACGATCAAGTCCATATAATTAAAAACAAATATTTATTTTGCAACATATTTATCACTCAAAGCAATGTGAGATTTTACAGCTAACAATTTATACTACTAACTATCACTCAACTAATTTATCACTCAAAACAATGTGAGATTTACTCATCTCCATATCCTGCTGCGCCTTCACACAAAACCAAGACAAGCACCAAATAGTCCAAACTCCGCTTACACAATTCCGTCAATCACATAATCACATACAGGTCACAGTTAATACATCACAAAGCACACAATTCACAAAACACAATTATACTACGATCCAACTGATATATCCTCATCTGAGACCATCCAACGTCTTCGGAACACTTCTACGATCAATAAAACAAAACTACAAGTTGATCGAACGGCCGAATCCTCACGGTTCAAAAACTGATCGAATCGAAAACGTTAAAACTTTAACATGCTCATTCGAGCTCTAAAAAATATGCGTTGTATATCAAAATACTCGTATCGATGAGTAGATCGAAATCAGGAACAGAAACTATCCTTGGGGTGGCCGGAAGCCTCCAGAAAACATCACCACAGTGGCGGTGCCGTCGCCCACCCAAAGTCAAAATTTGACAAAACTTTCAACACAAAAGATCTTTATCTCAACTCCAATTACAATTTTCATAACTATCACAAAGTCTGAATCGAAGCCATATGGACGAAATTTACCTTGAAAGCTCAGAAATTCGAAGAACCCTAGAATCACAATCTTCAAAATTCGACCTCCACACTTTGAATTGTTGCAAGCTGCCTTGGGAAAAAGCATCTACATCCTCTGGGCTCCAAAATCCCTCAAGAAACTGGCTATGGTGGCTGGAATTGAAAGTTCAGATCAAGGTGATTTGTAGTGCCGCCGCCAAATTTTTCGGCCTTGCTGCGCCATACACGGGTCGACCCATGCCGTGAAACTTCCCAAAGTTGTAGATGGGAGTGGGGCGAAGAGATAGAGACAAGCGGCTCGTCAATTGGTGGCTGAAGCTGAGAGATATTGCCGGTCAAAGTCAGCTGCTCGGGAGAGAGGAGAGAGAAACCCGGGTTTCCAAAAAAGGAAACACAGATTTTTATCTGATTTTTGGAAATTTTTCCTATTTAACCAAAATGGAAACTTTTTACGAATGACATAACTTCTTCATACGAACTCCGATTTTCGTGTTCCATATATGCACGAACTTATACTGACGCGCTCTACGATCCGTAAAGGAAGTTTCCACAGAATCTTAACGTATAAAAAGTCAACCCTTGAACCCACTACATCGTCCCAACAATCAACTTAATAAAATCTAGAAAATCATCAGAAATTAATAATGAATTTCCTGGATATTACATTTATTGTTGGCTCAATACTGGGATGGGTGCTTATTCGGCTAGCAAAACCTCCTCCACATCTACTAGGTCTCATCATCGGTTGTTGTGCTGGAGGTAAGTACTCATATTATCTATACTATTATTAGGAGAAGACAAGTTAATTATAACAGATTTTTTTTTTTCCTATTAACCTTCTACGAGTGAAAAATTATTAGTAACAACTTAATCATCAAGGACAAAAGCATCAATTAAGAAGTTTAAAAGATCAACTGTTACAATTGATAGATTAAATTCTATTCTATTATATAATTGAATCGAGGATTATATAAAATGTTAGACTATTTATCGAATAATTTAATACCTGACACAACTAGGATTCGGATACGAATATGGCACCCATAACCCATCACGTTTTTAAGTGCTCTTTGAACTTCATTTCTACCAGCACCTTGTAAACTGTTCTAGAACTAAAATAGTTTTTAAGGTTTTCTTGGGTTGATGTGGATAGGAAATTTGGGCAACATTCTCCTCATTATAATCCGAGTAGTTTGTGAGCAATCAGGGAGCCCATTTGGGGGTGCTGACACTTGTGATACTTATGGAGTCGCTTATGCTTCACTTTCAATGGCGGTATGCACACATATCTCTTTCTTCCTTTAATATTTTGCTTCTTGAATATTAGCTTATGGGATTAACTAACCCCAATTTCTCCTAAACTTGGATTCTCTCATCACATGTGGAATTCAATATTCAATTGAGATGTTGCAATTATTATTGGGATTTGAACTCATGATTGTGCAGAGCAAGTGCTGCGTGTGCGTGTGCGTGTGCGTGTGTTGTAATATCTATGTATTATAAGAATCTCTTAAGTGGGTTAATGGAACTTTTTTCAGTCCTACTATATAACCTAAATCAACATAAAAATTGTAGGGATTTTGACCATTTACCCTAACTCTAGAGATTTTTTTTCCCTTACACCACCCACTTATTTTTGTTCTTACCCAGAAAGACTCTAATAAGGTATTTCCTAATACCCAATTAAGTTGTTTGTTTCATTTTTGTTTTTTATTTTTATTTTTGAGACTATTTTTCCCTCACTTCTTTGTTACTTAGAGGGACAGAGAGAAAATGGAAGATGAAGAAACCATAGGAGACTTCGCCGGAGTCTGGCACTGATCTCGAGAATCTGGACTTCTTTGAAAACCTTGTTGAATGTCCTCTTATAGGTCATTGGAGAGGTTTTTTGCTCGCCTAATAGACATTTATTGCCCCCCCAATAGACCTTTATTAGGGGACAATAAAAGTTTATAAAACCTCGCTGGAGGTTCCAAAAGAGGTCGTTAGAGATCTCATCGGGGGCAGAGAGGTTTATTGCTCCCAAGAGACCTTTTGGTCGACAGAATGAGAACTAATCTCGCCAGAAAGAGAAAAAAACCGAGGAGTTTACATCAATTTAAAACATTTATTGCCCCTCAATATACCTTTTTTTTTCTTTTTTTCTTTTTTTGTTTCCTTCAGGACTTTTACCCACAGTTTTAAAAAAAAAAATTTAGGCACCTAGAAAATGCTCTGGGCACCCACGTCTTCTTTTTCTCCCAAATTTTCCCAATATCTGCATTCAAACGGTAACCATAATCACTCATAAACTTTCTTACTATCAATATGTTCGAATCAAGGTATGTAAGAGCAGAAAACACATACAATCTTCTGGTATTCAATCTGATCCATTTACACCATTCCATTCTATCATGTCACTGCACCAGAGCGGAGGAGTGAAATCCGACATCGTGTTAGACTCGTCGATCAAAGCCCTATTATCAGCTCAATTCTTAGCCAAAAGCCTGCGCTTGGCAGTAGCAGATTGCTTGACCGAAATCGAAGGCGATTGGAGCCCGTCTACACAGAAATTGACGGTCGTTTGAAGATCCTTCGGCCAAATTCTCCCTCTGTAAAAACCCCAACGGCCCGACCCGTAGAACTAGAAACTCATCGCAGTGTCGTTTTCGGTCTCTGAGGCGGTGAAGGAGTCGATGGTAGCGGCGGGCCTTGACGAAGCTAATGATTAATCATAGGTGTAGGAGGATTAGGTTGGCCTGATCGTAGGTAGGGGGAGGAGGGGGAGGGAGGGAGAGAGAGATGAGAGTGGCATAAAATGTAGTTTATTAATTAGATTAAGGAAAAAATTGATATTCTACTTTAAATTGGGTTAGAGGGAATAAAATCTGTCGCTGGGATAAGTGGGACAACTTTGGCTCATTTTGGTGCTTTGGGTCAAGAACCAAAAATTTTAATCACCCAAATTGTTATTTGTTGAAGGATATCACAATTATGTGTGCCTTACCAAACTAGGCTTACTTTCTATAGTTGTAATAGAAGAGAATGTTTTAAATTCCTAGTTATAATTAGAATAGGATTCTTTGTACTCAAAGATTATGTACTTGCATCCTCTATATATAGAGGCTCATATTATCAATGAAAGATACAACTATTCTTCCAATTCTCTCTACAATCTCTTTGCATCCTATTTTCCTTAAACACGTTATCAGTACGAGCCTTAACCCTAAAATCAGGAGCCAAATACTTTTCTGCAAAGCATCCTGCTGTGCAAATATCAAACCCTAGAACCCAAAAACCCTAGGAACACCGTGCGTACCTTCATTGGCCGAGCACCACCTCCAACGCTGCTATCCTCCTGCTCACCCGTGCGCCATCTTCTTTTGAGTTCAAGACCGAGAAGAAGAACAGGAAAAAAAGTCCAAGTAAGTTTTATAATTAAAGTTCCTGCTTTCTGTACTTTAATTTTCTCTTCTTTTTCTTGGGGACTTGCAATCTCCCTTCTTCTACATCCCACCTTTTTTGTAATGTGGGTTCGATTCACAAAAGTAGAACCATAAGGAGTTCATGCTATTCTACGACCTAAGAGCGTTCCTTTAGCATTGAAATTGACCGTTCAAATATCATTGTTTTGGTCTAATCTAAATTTCTTGGAAAAACAATTTATTGGTAGCAAAGAGGCTCAAAAATCCTTACTTAGTTGTTGTGGAAGTATTATACTCTGAAACTAATTTATTTTCCAAGAATATATGTAATGGCATTTTGCTTTAAACTATGATCAATAGAGACATTGGTATAACTCTTTCGTAACTAGGCCCATCTAATTAAATGTGATGTCTAGGAAAATAGTTGAGATAAGTGGTACTTAAGCGAGTTTTGCTTTACCGACATCTCCTCTTACTTTCCTAGTTATGCTTAGTTGGAGTTACCGAAAGGATTGATTAATGAACATTACTCAAGTATTGATTATTATTATTTTGGATTAGATTTTGAATTAGAAACTTTGATGTAATCGTTAGCTGTTATTACTAAAGTGTCGATTCTTTTAATTCGAGTTTTATCTACTTAGGTATGTTTCCCGGAGAGCTAGAATGGCTCGCGTATAGTGCTACTACGCACAACATACCTTGACATAGGCAATTATTTCTTGAGGTGATGCCTACTCGATCTTCTGTAACTACGATGGTAGGGCCATCTAAATTGATTCATGGTCGAGGATTAGCTCAATTTCTGTTACCAAATAGCACTGATTAATGTCACTGAAGCTCTCTAGGATCTTGAGGCTGGAAGAACCCTTTTGAGCTTTAGAGATATTAGAGCGAACGGTTTTCATGTGGAAACACATAGTGAGAATGGACATAAATTCCTTTGCATTACCTCTAATGAGTACGGATAAAAATGAGTATTAGAGAAGCTCATGTGTTGCTCTATTAGGTTATATGTAACCACTATGCAAGTAATTGAGTCCACAACGTAATAAAAGATAACCTTTGGGATTCCGACACATATAGACTTTGGCATGATCGTTTGGGACACTCAAGTCATGACATAATGATCCGTATATTAAAGACTTTGCACAGACATCCTTTCTTCAAAATGAAGAGAAGTAAGAATCAAAAGTTGATTCAAGGAAAGCCATGGACAGCCGCCATCCACCACCAACCTGCTAACGCCAGGCGCCGCCTACCCCCTATGGCAATTCCTTGTCTTTGACGCCAAAGGAGAAGTTTTGACTCCCCTCTGCACTTCTCAGGTCACTTGTGACTTTGTGGCTCAACCAAAATCTTCATTGGTTGATTCTAAGGCCCATATTTCGTTTTGTAAAGTGTTCTCTTTAGCTAAATTAGGATTGAGACCATCCTATGCAAAGGACACTAAGAAAATAGTTCCATTCTTACAAAGAATCCAAGGGGATTCTGTGGACTGATTCAACCAAATTGCAGATCGTTTAGAAGTCTTATAGTGTTGGTTGATGCATAGACATGCTGGTCACATGTCTCGCTATGGTCCACTAGTAATACTGCTTATAATAAACTCCTGGCCCAAATCATATGGCCACGGGCTCACTACCCGGATCATCACATTCAGTTAATTCGACTTGATAATGCTGAGAGTTCACATCGAAAACTTTCGATGACTATTGCATATCATTGGGGATTGATATTGGGCATCATATTCTCATGTACACACCCAAATGGTCTCGCGAAAAAGCTACCATTAAACAACTACGATGGTAGCCCATACATTGGTAATGCATGCCAATATTTTTGCTTGGGTTTATGCAATATTGTATGCAGCTATGCTAATTCATCTACGACCCACCGTTACTCATCTTTCCTTGCATTACAGCTAGTGACTGAGTGCGAGACTCCTATCTCGTAAACATATTTAAGTGTGCAATTTATATGCCAATAACGCCATCTCAATGCCTCAAAATAGGTCATTAGCAACGAATGCATACATATTTGTGTTGGATATAAATCTCCAACTATAAGTTCGCTATATAGACCATTGACAAGCAATCTCTTTCCCGCTAAATTTTCATTTTGTCATTTTGATGAGACAGTCTATTAGTCGTTAGGGGGAGATTAGAACGTCAATGTTAAACATGAATGACATGAATTGTCATTGTCTGTCCCCACTATGTCTCATCATAATCCCTTAAAAGTGATGAGATCACATATATTTGCTGCAAACATGTCTGCAAGGATTGATGTCCCCTTAAGGAGACATGGCGCCACCCAGAAAAGCTGGGCACGGCGCCACCACCATGGATCGTGGCATGGTGACGCCACAAGGTAGCATAATAGCGTTACAGGCCTTGGGTTGTGCTAGAGAGCATAGGAGACCCATAGGTTCGATGGATTCTCACCCTAGGAAGAGAGCAAGTTTGGCACAACCTAATCCATTAATCATTGATATTCAAAATCCGTCTCATGAGAATATTCTGTATTGTGGTTATGTCTAAGAGACATTGTTGGGGGACCCCTTATAGAACCAATTGATTGGAATATAGAGATCTCTAAAAACTGGTGTACGTGAGGATGTGAGATTATTGAGACCATTAATGACATCGAACCTTGCTCCATTGAAGAATATCAACATAGAGAAAATTGGCTTAAATGGAAAGATGTCATTTAGGTCGAATTGGATTCATCAACGAAAAGGAAGGATTTCAGGCCGGAGACGCTGATACCCCTTAACGTAAAAAATGTTGACATAAATAGGTTTTTGTTAGAAAGTGTGATGAGAAAAAAGAGATTATAGACTAGCCTCATGGCGCAAGGCTTCTCACAAATGCCCAGGAATCAACTACGAGAAGACATATCCTCTCGTAATGGATGTCATTACATTCCACTACCTTTTCAGTTTGGTAGTTTCCAAATAACTGAACATGCATCATACGAATGCGGTCATTACATATTTTTATGGGGATCTAGATACAAAAATATACATGGAGGACCTTGATGGACTCATTTACCAAATCAAGTGGCTTTAGACCACAGAGTGGGTTTGCAATGAGGATGCAACACTTACTAAAGTGACTACTTGATTGGGAAATGATATGATGAACTATGCCCTTGCGTTCCCATGACAAGTTCCGGACTTGCAATTCTTGCGGTTTTTGCTGATGTAGGGTATCTCTCTGGCTCTCACAAAGGTCATTCCCAAACTGGTTATATCTTTACCATGGGAAGCATCGCGATATCTTGGAGATCCACAAAACAGACCCTTATCGCTACTTATTCGAATCATGCAGCGATTATTGTTATTTATGAAGTAGTTCATGAATGCATATGGTTGAGGTCTATAGTTGCACATTCGAAGAATTTGGGGTTTGAAGTCTACCACAGATGAACCTACTTGCATTTATAAGGATAATGCAGCTTGCATTGAACAAATGAAGCAAGATTTCATCATGGGTGACAACACTAAGCATGTACCACCTAAGTTGTTTTCTAAATCAACAATAACAAACACTTCTAAAGATTGAAGTGAATCAAATCCAATCTGATGATAATGTAGCGGACTTATTTACTAAGTTGTTACCTAAACCCACTTTCGAGAAACATGTGAAGAGTATCGGAATGAGGAAAATATCTGAACTCCCATGATTGTTGCAATCAGGGGGAGATATTGACATCATGGATTTTCTCCTCCTCGAGGTTGTTTTTGTCCCACAGTGTTTTTGTTACTCGAGCAAGGTTTTTAATGAGGCAGCATTTGAAGTGCCATGGTTCATGATGACATTATATTTGGACAGCACAAAGGGGAGTGTTGAAGGATATCAGGATAATGTGTGCTTTACCAAACTAGGATTACTTTCTATAGTTGTAAGAGGAGAGAATGTTCTAGATTCCTAGTTCTAATTAGAATAGGATTCCTTGTGCTCAAAGATTATATACTTGCATCCTCTATATATAGAGGCTCCTATTATCAATAAAAGATTCAACTATTCTCCCAGTTCTCTCTACAATTTCTTTGCATCCTATTTTCCTTAAAAGTTAATCAATCTTAATTGTGTGTGCTGTGTTTATTATAAGAAAAAATGTGTAGAACTCTAATTCTGGACAAGCATATATGATATGTGCCTACAATTTCCCTTATGATTCAATTCTCTTCATATGACGTCTATTTTTGTTTTCTTTTAATACATTCCACCTTATTCAACTGTCTTTAATAAACTTGTTTTGGTTCTTTAGATAGGAGCCATTTATCTGTGGACATATGTCTTTAACATTATGCAGAATTCTTTAAAGCCGAGCAGTCCAGATGCTACCCAGTCTTCTGAGACTGTGCCTCTGCTTACTTCCATAGAGGACGACAATGTGGATCAATATGCAATTACTGTATCTGAAGGAGAACCTAAGGTTGTCCACTTCATTAAGATACATGAATCCTTTGCTCTCTGTTTACTTTTTTAAGATCTGTTTATTTAGAGTTTCTCTTCCAAAATACTCGGGAACACTATGTTGGTAGACTGTCAACGTGAACTACCAATCGGATGTTGTTTGAATGTATGGTTGGTAATGACATTCTCACAACTTAGATTTCCAATATGAGGCATGAGAATAATACCGTTTTCTAATCTCCTATATAGCATGTCTTTGTCATGGCAGATGACATGTCTAGGTAAAACCAAGGAATAGATGGTGATGGTGAATAAAAAGCTTAATTTGAAATCGATATTTGCGCCTTCAACTATTGTAGCGGTATGGACCTTCAACACTTCATTTTGATGCTTATGTAGCTCTAGCTTCTTGACACATTGACCGAACTAGTGCTTTTATTTTTCCTCTATAGATTGCTGGGTTTGTATTTGGACCCATCCCTCAGATTCGAAACTTGTTGATAGCAGACGACGCTCATCTAGCAATTATCGTTGACTCTACTTCCTTGCTGGGGCATAATCTATGCACAGATTGTATCCAACTCTAGTTGTTTAACCGTTCTCTTTGCACTTATGCAACCAAATTACAACTTCTTCTATTTTAAGGCTGTAGGAGAAGATGTATGGTCCTTTGTTTTTCATCTAAAACAACATTTCTGATTCTTATTTAGCATAATAGGGTGTCGTTGCTAATTCACACAGTCAATAGTGCTTGATTCAGCAATGCAGAATACTTGTCTGGTGTTATTCTTAGTATTACAGTGAAAAAACCAATTGTTTATGAATTTTGGCTAAGAAACAAGTGCCACTACTAGCATAATAGCAACACACGGATTTACTGTAGTTAAAAGCCACAGACATCCGTGCAAAATATAAATACTAACAGATAACCGTGTGAAATGAGCATAATTGGGTCCACAATAATTTATACAATAACAATATCAACGGAAATCCGTGTGAATAAACAATAATAACAGATATTTGTGTAAAAACTAAAATATTTTCACATGGATATCTGTGTGAAATCAATTCACACTGATTTCTGTACGTATTATAAATTACTTTATTTCGAAATCATTAATTTTTTATGTTATGTGAATTACAGAGGGATGAATTTCTGTTACAATAAGTATTTGATACAGACTTCTGTGTGAAATGAGCCACACACAAATATCTATGTGAAATGTTGACACAAATATCCGTATGAAAAGAGCATAATTGGGCCCATAATAATTTATACAATAACAATATCAATGGGAATCCGTGTGAATAAACAGTAGTAACAGATGTCTGTATAAATGCTAAAATATTTTTACACGGATATCTGTGTGAAAATCAATTCACACTAATTTTTGTACGTATTACAAATTAGTTTATTTCGAAATTTTTTTTGTTATGTGAATTACGGAGGGACAGATTTCCATTACAATAAATATTTGATATAGATTTCTGTGTGCAATGAGTAATACATGAATACATGTGTAAAAATGTTGAAATAGATATCCTTGTGAAAAGAACAATTAGCTACAAAATTCGTGTGAAAAAGGAGACTACACACAGAATTCCGTGTAAATAATCAACTGAAAACTGACATGACAGTTAGTGGTTATCGAGGTAAATACACACGGAAATCAGTTGCAAATGTGTAAGTATTTCACACGGATTTCCATGGCAATTCTGCTTATAATTAGCAGATTGATCAAATTTGGCCATTGTTCTTCTGATCAGAGCTTAAACCAGCTGTTGATGCTGTGCTCCTTATTACTGTTGATTCTCTTTTCAGGTTTGTATTTCAACTTCTCTCCATCTCATCATGTATCTTGCAGGTAGGTTTGATGGTTTATTCATTTTTATGATATTGATAATAATAGCCATGTTCTTTAAAATATATTGTTTGGATCCTTATTTTAGATTTGTGTCTGTAAACTAAAATGATCATAAATAGGTGGTTGTGAAATAGGTTGATTGATTTGCTAGTATGTGATATAAATGATTAAAATTTACTACTTCAATGCTTAGAGTGGTATGGTTTAAATTTTTCAAAGAAAATATATAGGTATAATTTTATACCAATTGATTTTCTTTGAAAAATATATACCATTCATCTTCCTAGAATGTTTATACTTTTGCATTGCACAAAAACTTAGTAAGGATTTGTATTGGAATTTGAGGCCTCCATGCCAAATCCTTAAATTGTCCCATTTTTGGACAGTTTGGTAATGATGTATTATGTATATTCTATGATACCCATTCGTTGTTACATGTTATTGGAAAATTCGACCGCCCAAGCCTATGAGAGGACTTGGAGCGGGAGTATGCTGGCGTGTTGTTCTGTACATTCATATCGAGAAAAGAAGTATTTCAGCCACTATGGAAGCAATGAAAGCAACAATTGAGACTGCAAGTTTGAGGAGTGATGTTGAAAAAGAAAGACAAGAAGCTGCCCAAATGGAGGAAAGGATTAGGATTGAATAAGCTGAGATGAACAAACGTTTCGCCGCACAAATGGAGGAGTTTAAGAAGCAGCAAGAGGCAGCTATGGAAGAGAATGCAAGGAAGGTGAATGAACTTGCAAGACTTCAAATTGGTAGATGGATGAAAGAAGCTGGTTTTTAAGGGATTGAACCGGCACCACAAGTAGATAGCGACCCAATGACATAGCTTGCAACAGTCCAACCACAATGCAATAGGCCTGCGATTCCAACCCCACCTATCAAGGATGTGTATTGGCCCGAATTGCCTCAAACTATGATAGAATCGCAGCTGAACTAAAAGGGTTAGTACCACCTACCAAATCTAGTTTGATGGTTATGTTTTTGCTTACTTTGAGTTAGTTCTCAAAGTATTTTGATGAAAATTATTCTTGGATAAGGATTATGTTGTTAAAGGGGGAAAATCTTAGTGACCTTAAACAACAATGTATTCTAGAAAACTGCCTTATTTTTTGTAATCCAAGAATTAACCTTCATGTGAGATATATTTTGCTAGAAATGTAAAGAACATCTTGCTATGAATGTAAAGTTTTAATATTTTTAGTTGTGGATTTGTTCATTTTATTGTAAATATTTAAAGTATATTTATTGTAGAAAAATAAAAGTATTATTATGTTCAAGTTGCAGATTAATTAGTAATTTTTTTAAAATGTTGTCACTTTTACACATTGAAAGCAGTGCGAGTTTGATTATATAGATTTCACATGAAAATCTGTGTCAATAATTTTATAGGTTTTGACACAGAAATCAGTGTCAAATAGAGTTTATATATTTCGTACAGAAATCCGTGTGAAATATAGTTGTTAACAGAAATCCGTGTGAAATACAGTTTACACATTTGACACAGAAATCATTGGAAAATAGAGTTGTTCACACGAATTGCTTTCCATTACGGTAATTAATATTTATGGAAAGATAGTGGGACCCACGTCTAATATTCACAGGGACAAGATAATCCGTGTGAGATGAGCATTATCCCCCTCCAAACCACACGGTAACTCAATCTGTGTGTGTTCCGTGGGTAAAAGCCATCATCACTGAAAACTGTGTGAGAAAGTCTTGTTACCCACAGATTAAAATCTGTGGGTAATTGTTGTTTTGCTAGTAGTATGTGTTTACTATGTTAGCAGGTCATTGTAACGATTCTATTACTCTCTAGTCTTTGAACTCTCCACTTCTCACTTTGATTATAGGAGGAAACCTCATTAAAGGTAATAACTCATAGTAGCTAGGTTCATTGATCCTTTTCATTTTCGTACCAAAATTACAGGTTTTAACTTATATTTCACATTGTTTGTTTCAGGTCTGAGAGTGTCAGGGGTACCAAAATCCATCATTGCTGGCAACATGGTTGTTAAATATGTTTCTCTGCCTCTTACGGGAGTATTGATTGTTAAAAGGGCATTAAAACTAGGCTTAGTGACCAATGATCCATTATATTTGTTTGTTCTTCTGCTTCAGTTTTCAGTAATTAAACTCAAGCTCATCACTAGATATGCTCACAGAAACAGGCCAACCAAAGCTAATTCAAGCCTAATAATTGAATTTGAGTCTACCTTTAAACACTTTCTGGTTGGTTTGTTGGCATGTGGTATTATTAATTACTAGTTGAGGACCTTTTTAGTATTGTCTTCCATTTTCCTCGTGTATAATTAGGGCCGTTCCGATATGAAACGAGGCCTAAGGTGAATTTTGAACAATTTTCCTAATGTTTAAGTATATCTCTATTTTGTGTCTTGCCCAAACTCTAGGTTCACTACTAGAATTTTACTCATATACATCGGCTAGAAACCGATGTTAAAAAAAAAAAATTGTATCGATGTCTTAGTGGGTGATGTAAAAGATCGCGAAAAAATAGACAATGGTTAATAACCGATATCCCATACAACAATAAACATCGGATTAGCTTCCAAAATCGATGTTAAACGGTTATTATGATGACAAATTGATGTGTTTAGATATTGTTAAACCTTCATATTTTAATATTTAATGCTTAATGAAGTATAGGTCCAACAACACAAATATTCATTTTAACATCGTTACTCATTCTAGAAACGATGTTTTATACTGTGTCACACATCGGTATTGTTGAATTTTTGCCTGTTGTTTATGAGCTTCACACGTATTTTCCATATATCCCACTATTTAAGATTCAATCTACATTTTTTAGTATTGCATAAACGATGTCCATTATTATGTTAAATATCGTTTCCTTTTATGAAGCGATGTTCATTCTTCTATATTACATTAGTTTTTTAGGTTTCCAACGATGTTCGTATTGATACTAGACATCGTTCCCCATATTATACATCGATATCCATTGGTTTTTTTCACATCGTTTCTAATCTAATACTTCGATATCCATTGAATAATGAGACATCGATTTTTGTTTCAAAACTGATGTATCATCTCTTTATTGACATCGTTTCTTACTTAATATGCCGATATCCACTGAGAAACGAGACATTGATTTTTGTTTCAAAACTGATGTATCATCTCTTTATTGACATCGTTTTTATAGTTTAACACTGATTTGAAATAGGTGTATATACATCAAGTCCACATTTGACAACATGAAATTCCAAATTAATTTAAATATGGGGTATTGCATTAATTTTTGTCTAACATCAAAGATGTAAATAGTTCAAAAAATAGGCAAAAAGATCCCAACTTACTTCAAAGCTAGCCTAAAACATACTACTGCAATAACTGCACGTAGTTTTGTTCACAGTTGCTACAATTAGTGCAACTACTACAAGATGGTTCAACTAAAGCTAGCTACACTTACTCAAAATCATATGCAATCCTAGTGGAAGAGCATTAGTCTCATCTGCAAGTACATCAGCAACAGAAGAAGTCCTTTGTATCGGCGAAGGTGAAGCACTGTAGTATTATGTTTGCTTTCAAGTTCCAATGACTTGTTCCAAGTTCTCCGAATGATTGTTCCCCACTTTGGTATTGGTTTGTTATCCTCTGCTCCGAATATATTCCCAGCATTCAAAGAAACAACCTCTTGAAAACTGAACGATATAGCCGATACATAAGTGCCAATCAAAATTACATTACTTTCTTAGCAACCACAATAATGGTTATACTACAATATTAACTATTTTTAGATAGACTATTTAATATCAAGATCCTGCTAGGCTGAAATTTCATGTAGTTAAGCATGCAAAGCACCCCAACAACATCTAATACTTGTACCATTTAGAAAATTTTAAATAGAGCACTGGACACAGTGAATATAGAATGCAATAGATAACATATTATTGCTGCCTATGGAGGTTTTAAAGGTGGGAATACAGGCTGGTTTCATATGAAAGGTGGGAATGCCTACTTTTAAAGGTTTCTTCAAGCAAGATTGTACATAAAAAGATACTAAAAGAAACAAAAATAACATGACAGTGATACTGTTTTCAGAAATTCCTGTAACAGACCCGTAACTTTGAAAATTCATAACTAATTATAGAAAAATCTTTTTTAGGAGATTCCAAGTCTCAACACAGCATTTCAATTCTTGTCAATATATGAAAGTAAACCAAGAAAAAGAAAAAGAAAAACAAGAACCTAATAACTTCTTTTGCCTCACCAAGTTGCAGTCCTAAAAATATAAACCTAACCGAAAGTAGCAACTAATGCGATTTTACCTTCCAGACAAGTATATTGCCATCGTGTTGCTGTCACCATAGAGGTCTGGACTAACCTGTTGTTATGCACCAACAAGTATCAAGATCAATAATTCAATTTTGGAAAGGAAAAAAAATAAGAATTCAACTTATCAGAGAATAAGATATATAATAAAACTACGACTTTGCTGCACTGAATTTAGGTGGTGATGGCTAGTGAATTGTGATCATCTGGTTCTAGTCTGAATCAATGAAAAAATGATTTTCAAATCATTTGTGTCAAAGTATTCGGCATTCAGCTTCAAACTTAGATGTGGCCAACATAACACTTTTGGCATGTAATCAATATTCAATCAAACCACCATGTCTATATTTGAAACTGTTAGTGATTTGAATAACCAACTCTTTGTCTCTCTTCAAATGCACTAGTACAAGACAGATATTCTGCATAACATGAAAACAGAAGACATAAACATTTGAACGGAACGAGTTATAACCCCGACAGCCCAACAGCTCATACAACTACGTCAATAGAGAGACAGAACATAAAATTTTAGTTTTGTAGTGTGTACAACATATTAAGCACAGTGAAGAACGAGGAATAATATCATTCAAGCTCCAATAGTTAACAACCATATAGAAGTTCTTGCATGCGGTTTCCAATGTTGAGAATGTTAATTGAAAATCGTCTATGCATAAAAACAAATACAAACTCGTATAAAAAAATATAAGAAAAAAACAAACACAACCTTCACAATAGCACAACTACACAAATCGATTTCACATCGATAAAGATATTGCAGTTACCTGCACAGGCGGAGATGAAAAATCACAGCCAAGGTCGAGTCCTATTTCCTTCAAATCCCTACAGAGGCTCTGTTGATGTGAATAATGGCGCGCTCAACTCCAATTCTCAACTGCAACGCCTTGCCACCACCGCTGAATACCTCAACCTTTTCGGTAATAATATTGGCATGCCCTCTGTTTATATGAAGAAGCGGCAATAATATTGTGGTCATAATTCCTGAATCAAAAGTCATGGAAGAGCATGAGAGCGTCATCAAGGTTCCGTTAGGTCAAAGGATAATGAAGAAGATATAAAGAACATTGTCTAGAGACTCTAGACAGGTCCTGATATCCTATAAACAAGGTAGCACTTCGTTTATTGCAGAAACAGAAATGACATTGTGAGAAAAGCAAGTAGAATTGTCATTGCACCCCACAAGGGATCTGGCAAGTACTGAACAGCAAAAAATACGTGCCCTAGTGATTTTGGTGCATGAACATAATTTACAGGAAATTTTATTACATAAGTCTTGTTTGATTCTGCCAAATCTGTTGTTTGATTGGAGTATTTTTATTATTAAGGGACTGTTAACGTTATCTGATACAGACATAATGGGTATATGTATCGGGCCAAAACACAAAAGCATTAACAAATGAGCCAACTTGTCATTAAGTTAATTGATGTCACTACATAACTAATCATGTGAAGATTAATTAATAATTGAGAGGAGCCTAAAATCACACTATTCAAACACCGATACAACTGAATCTCTGTCAGCAGATGTAACAAAAGTTTTAATGATCAAACACCCCACATCAAAGAGGCCTACCCGAAACATAATATATTATATTTGACACAAAATATCTAGTTGCATTACCTTAGCAGATTTAGAGCGTGGCTTCTTTGGACCTTCTTGTTCAGGTGCTTCTTCAAGAAGTGGTTCAGGGGCCGGGCAACGTTCAACAAAATGAGCAGTCACAAGTCTAACAAAGTTATCTTGAGCAGCATTCTGAACTGCAGAAAGAAAACCAGAAATAGTACTTAATATCCCCAATAGAAAATAGCATGTATAGGCATGGAGAGCACACAAAAAAAGTACATTTAATCACAACATCCCATTAAATTCTCTTTTCCTTCCCACAAAAAACACTATTGAATTCATCATTTTCCAATATCAAAAAGGTCAAACATTAAAGCAATACCTTGATTGCTATTTGATTTGGATTTCTGATTGGCTCTGTCCATTAATTGTTGCTGTGTAAGTCTGCCATGCTCAAGTAGACCAGCAAGAAATTGTTTGCACTACCAAAACAAAGCAAATGTAGATAAAACACCAATCTGACCCCGAAAATTCACCAAACAAAAAATACACAAATAAAATGAACTAACATCATCATCAAGCTCCTGGGCCACAACCGCCAGAAATTTTGCAAACCTAGGTCGATGGAGTATGTTATCATACACGGCAATGTACTGAACTTTAAGCCCAGCTTCTGCATAACCACAAATCCACAAAAAGCAACTAACTTTACTCAAATCAAACCAATTCAATCTAGAGTTTTACAAACTAGATTCAACCAAAAGCCTTGATCAACCAAAAGTACCTAAGCAACCAAAATTAACAGAATCTAGTTCGATGTTATCAAATTCACTTTCCTCTATTGAATTATAATAACCTGTTTGAAATTGCTCATCTAGAAATGTAATTATCAGGTGCAAAGTTAAAAGGTTCCAACCACAAACACAATCATAGCCAAAGAATGACAATTATGAGTACACTGCAAACTCACCCTGCAACAAGCTGATCGTAAAGAGTTTATCTTTGATACTGTTGGGTCCATGGATTGCATGTCAACTATGTATATTATATGTAGATGACTCACTACTGCTCTTGATTTCTCCGATGCTTCCGAGTAAGTACTACAATTCTTTAGCTTGCTCAGCGAGGCGACCTTCTTTTGGTACTCAAATTTCATGAGCTCACCTGCCTACCCAATAATAGTCAATCCCAAATAAGATCGAGTAGACAGCTAGCTGATATGTAGTAAAATAAACAACACGGTAAGCTGAAGTGTCAAATTGGTATATCTAGTTCTGTAATCTGAGGTTGCTGTGTATGACATTGATATCAGTATGACAAGAGACCGCAATCAATAAAAGCAAACAATTACAGAGATAATTTGACAAGTTAGAGTCAGTTAATATGAAAGTGCAGGTGAATTCCTCTAACCAATTTGACTACCGTACCTTCCAAGTTCTGCAACCAACGATAGAAGGTAAGATAATTAAAAGAAAGTATACACCAAGAGATCTTTCCTCACCTTCTGTATATGAATTCTTTGAATTCTTCTCCACAGATGTTCTGCAACCATATCACAAATCTGCATTCCAAATCTCATTCAAGCAGATATCCCCGAATCTCCACCCATCTATAATTCAATTTTCGATCAATTACCAAAAACCCTAAAATTGAAGACCAAAAATTCACAGACCCAAATAGAAAACAAAGAATTTAGTCACAGTGACTCACCATTAACGCCATTAACTCAGAACCAAGCCTATTGTAAGCATATAAACCAAGATCAGAAACCTTGAAAACCAAGATCAACCTGCCCACCATTCACATGCTCTCAAATCTCAATCCCTACCCAAAATTGAAATTAATCGAACCTCTGTTGACCGATTCATAATATACAGAGAAACAAAATTGAAGTTACTGACATGCTTCAAGCTGCAGAAACCTTCATAGGCAGAGAACACATAATCGAATGTCTTCACCAGCGTGAGAACAAGCACGAAGTCTCCTCTGCAAAACCCAAAACCTAAAACTCAACAAAAGCCCAAAACCTTCCAAATCAATCACAAAACAATGTAAAGAATCGAGAGAGAGCAAACCAGAGATGGAGAATGTCCAGAAAGCTCAGAACATGAATGGCAATTGCATGGTCACAAACCCAGCAAGCTCAAACTTGCCTAGAAAGTTCAACGAAGAACGCTTGTTTCTCGCAAACCTTTGGAAGAAAATTAAGCAGATCGGTGAATTAAGAACTCGCATATCCTTCTAAGCGATGAACTGAACGGATTCGTGAATTACCTATGACACAAAAGCTCACAAATCCCTCGAACTCCGATTCCGTTCACTGTCTTTGAGCAGAGGAGCTAGTCCAAGGCGGAGAAGGAGGAGGAGGAGGATCGAGTTTTGGTTGGGGCAGGAGAACGAAGAGGATGAGGGTTCTGGTCGGAGGCGGAGGCGGAGGCGGAGGAGGAGGGGATAGGGAGGTCGGGTGCTAGTCGAATAGTTGAGGCCTCAGAAGTCAATTTTAGTCGTCCAAATATGTTGAAGTGTGGAAAACAAATTTTCATGCCATGCGTTTCTTGAAATTTTTTAAACTTAGCCGCTCTACGTTTTCACAAAAATTTGAATAAAAGTTTAGTTACGGACTATTTTAAAAATCGATGTTAGTTATATACATACAAATCGAAATTTGAAGATTCGATGTTAATGATATTTTCTTATATCGCGTGAATTTACGTGAATTTCTCACCGATGTAATTGTCGTGATGTCTAAGAGCAAAATTCTAGTAGCGGTTACTTGACTTAGTGGTAATATGGTTTAATAGAAGAATCTAGATATTCTATTCAATGTATGATTATCTTTCCTTGTAGACCAAACCATAACTGATACGATGTTGATCGAGAAGACTCTCTCTACCTTCCCCGTCTCTACCCTGATGATTTCAAAGAATTATCGTATTGATGTGAATGGAGGACGTATCACAAGGTTTCATGAGCTCATTGGTGCCATGAACATAGCTGAGAAGCACGACAATATCCTTGTGAAGAACTATAATTCTAGACCCGTGGGAACCAAGTCTATTCTGGAGTCTAACTATAATCACACCCCCAAGAAAGGATGCAAGGAGCGAAACTCTTAGAGTAGGGAGAATTCTGGACGTTCTGGTCCATATTCTCACCCTAAAGAGGAAGAAAACCGCCAACACAGACGTTCACGGAACCGTGGAGGTCAACATGTGAAGAGAGAGAGAGACGAAGCCTCCGGCCATGATGGTGATGCCACCAAGAGCAATGGTTGTCCAAATCACACCCCAAAGGAGCCTCGATCAAGGGAGCCTGACCATAATGATGTTTGTCTTCAATGTGAATCAACCGGACATTGGGCCAAAGCATGTAGAGTATCCAAGAATGTTGCAGAAGCATACAAGGCGTATCGTGAAGCAAGGGAGGCGCACTACATGGAGCAAGAAGATGAAGATGATGATGTTGCTCTTAGGATGGATGACTTCAAGAGCCAAGAAACTGGTGATATTAATTAGGTCCTTCTATTTTCCAAGAGATGTAGGCAATTGCCATATTATTTTTATAGTAGATGCCAATGGTATTATTCTTTCTTCAAAGTAGGCGTACTCAATGTAAGTGATGTCTAGGAAGGTTTTGAGATTAGTAGTACTTAAATAAGCCTCACTCCACTGACATCTCTCTACTCACCTGGTCACATTTGCATTGGAATTACTGAAAGAAGTGAGAACGACTACCATTGTTTTGCATTAGCTAGTTTATTGGATTAGATTTTCTTTTGGTCAAAGAAACAATGATGTAATTTTGTTTGGCTTATTAATAAAAGTTAAGTTCTTTTCTTTATAACTCCATTTTAATTACGAGTTTTTCTTTTAGGAATGGATTCTGGAGAACTACAATTTCTTGCGGATACTATGCCATAGGCAATTATTTTTAGACATGTTGCCTACATATTCCTCTGTGACTACGGTGGCTGGGCTATCAAGTTTAGTTCAAGGACATGGAATGACCCAATTCCTATTGCTACATGGCACCTTGATTAAAGTCGTAGAAGCTCTCTACGCTCCTAAGGCAAATCAAAGCTTATTGAGCTTTAAAGATATAAGAGCCAATGGATTCCATGCAGAAACGCATATTGAGAACAAAAAAGGGTTCCTTTGCATTACCTCTAATGATTGCGGATGAAAGCGTATTTTAGAGAAGCTTATGTGTCAATCTAGTGGACTTTATGTCATTACAATTCGACCAATTGAATCCAATAATGTCATAAGAGAAGATCTCTTGGATTCAGACACATACTGGCATTGGCATGATCGAATAGGACATCCTAGTAGTGATATGATGCTCCGTATACTAAAGACTTTACACGGTCATCCATTCTTTAGAGTGAGAAGAAGCAAGAATCGAAAATTGATTCCCGGACTTAGAAAGACCGCAACAACCGCAGCCTCTGGCACTGCTGCTGTCTTGGGCCACCGTAGAGCCGCCCACATCCCTTGTGACAATGCCATAAATGGCGCCACCCATGGCCATGACTCCATGGATGTTTCTCCCCATGGCCAAGACGCCATGGATGCCACTTTCTATGGTTCCAAGGCCATAACGAGTGATGTAGTCACACATTTTGCTTCTAATAGCACTACAGACGCTCATGCCCAACCAAAATCCTCATTGGTTGCTTCTAAAGCCCCTCGCTCATTTTGCAAAGCATGTTCCTTCCGAAAATTAGGACCGAAACCGTCCTACACAAAGGATCCCAAAATACTCATTCCGTTCTTACAAAGAATTCAAGGGGATATATGTGGACCAATTCAACCATCATCCAGTCCTTATAAATACTTTACAGTATTGGTTGATGCGTCGACACACTGGTTATATGTCACGCTGTTGTCCACTCGAAATATTGCTTATGCTAAACTCCTTCCCCAAATTATCTGTCTACGGGCTCACTACCCTGACCATCCCATTAAGTCAATTCGATTTGATAATACTGGGGAGTTTACATCGAAAACGTTCGATGAATATTGCATGTCACTGGGGATTGATGTAGAGCATCCATTTCCCAATGTTCATACCCAAAATGGTCTCACGGAAGCCGCTATCAAACGACTATAGATGATAGCACAGACATTGGTTATGCTCACCAGTCTCCCTGTTTCTGCTTGATGACATGCAATATTACATGCAGCGACGCTAATTTGTCTACTACCCCCTGCAACCCAATTTTACTCTGCGTTACAGCTAGTGACTGGGTACGAGCCTGATGTCTTGCACTTACGCATTTTTAGTTGTGCCATTTATGTGCCTATTACGCCGCTACAACGTACTAAGATGGGTCCACAACGACGAATATGCATCTATGTTGGCTGAATCTCCAACTATCGGCCGCTATCTCGAACCCTTGACATGTGATCTCTTTACCGTTAGATTTTTGGATTGTCACTTTGATGAGACATTCTTCCCATCGTTAGGGGAAGATAAGAACACAGATGTTCAACAGGAACAACAGGAATTGTCATGGCCTGTCCCCACTATGCGTTTTCTGATATTACCAAAATGACGAGATCACACATACTTGCTGCAAACGTGCCTGCAAGGATTGACGTCCCAAATACTGGACGTAACGCCACTCTTGTGACACCAAGAGATGACATCACTGCCCAGGATGGCAGTGATGTGGCTTCTATGGCCGTAGGTCTCGCGAGGAAGCGTGGTAGACCAATTGGTTTGAAGGATACTAGTGCTAGAAAGAGAGCGAATGAGGCACAAACAAATCCTTCGATCATCGATACTCAAAATCCGTCTCATGAGAATGTTCTGGATTATGGTTATGTCCAAGAGATATCATTGGGGGACGCCTCAATGTCAGAACCTGTCCTTGAGAATGTAGAGATCTCTGTGAATTACACTAGTGTACATGGGACATGAGAAAGAAGCTTCATCATCGTTAATGATGTATTCGCGTACTCCGTCGCACGTTAGATTATTGAGACCGATGACATCGAACCATGCTCCGTTGATGAATGCCAACGTAGAGCCGATTGGCCAATATGAAAAAATGCGATCCAGGCAGAACTTGATTCTCCAGCGAAAAGAAAGGTATTTGGCAAAGTTGTACCAATACCGCCCAACACCAAACCAATTGGTCACAAATCGTATTCCTTAGAAAGCATAATGAGAGAAACGAGATTGTAAGCTCGCTTTATGGCCCAAGGCTTCTCACAACACCCTGGAATCGACTATGAGGAGACATATTCTCCCGTAATGGACGTCATTACGTTCTGCTACTTTGTCAGTTTGGTAGTTTCCGAAAAACTAAACATGCAGCTTATGGATGTGATTATTGCATATCTATATGGGGATCTAGATGGTTCCAGATGGACTTCAGTTACCCAAATCAAGTGGCTCTAAACCACGGAGCGTGTTTGCTATAAGATTGAAACGCTCATTATATGGATTGAAATAATCTGGACAAATGTGGTATAACCGTCTAAATGACTACTTTATTGGTAAAGGATATGTCAACAATGAACTATGCTCATATGTGTTCATAAAAAGGACAAGTTCCGGATTTGCAATAGTAGCAGTTTGTCGATGCCATGAACATAATTGGCACCCTTAAAGAGTTAAGGGAAACTGTTGAGCACTTGAAATCTGAATTTGAGATGAAAGATCTTGGGAAAACACGGTATTGCCTCGGTTTGGAACTTGAGCACCGTAAAGATAGTATCCTTATTCATCAATCAGCTTGTACCCAAAAGATGCTTAAGTGTTTCAACACTGACAAGATTAAGCCTTCAAGCACCCCAATGGTCATCCGTAGTCTTGATCCAAAGAAGGATCAATTTCGTCCAAAATATGACGATGAAGAAGTGCTAGAGGTAGAAGTGCCCTACCTAGGTGCAATAGGCGCATTATTGTACTTAGCACAATGCACAAGACCGGACATCTCATTCGTTGTGAACTTGCTAGCTAGATATAGCTCTGCGCTAACACGACGTCATTCGACTAGTGTTAAAGATATTGGCTTGTTCTATCCCTACAGAGAGAAGATAGATTCGGACCCATTAAGTGCCAGGGACGCCATACATGGTGGACTGCATTCCCTCTCCCCATCCTAAAACAATATAAGTGTTTTGAAAGGTTTTACTGATGTTGGGTACCTTTCTGACCCACACAAAGGTCGCTCCCAACTAGTTATGTATTCATCATGGGAAAGACCGCGATATCTTGGAGGTCTATAAAGCAGACTTTAGTCGCTATCTCTTCAAATCATGCAGAGATTATTGCTCTTCACGAAGCAGTTCGTGAATGTATATGGCTTCAATCTATAGTTATGCATGTTCGAAGCAATTATGATTTGAAGTCTACCAGAGATAAGTCAACGAGCATTTATGAGGATAATACTGCTTGCATTGAACAAATGAAGCAAGGTTACATCAAAGGCGACAACAGCAAGCATATATCGCCCAAATTCTTCTACAATCAGCAACAACAGAAGTTCCTCAAGATCAAAGTAAACCAGGTTCGGTCTGAGGACAATGTGGTAGATTTGTTTACTAAGTAATTGCCCAAATCTGCTTTCGAGAAACATGTGGCAAGAATTGGCTTGCAGAAATTATCTGTACTCCAATGATTGTAGTCATCAGGGGGAGGCGCAGACATCAGGGGGAGATGTCTACATGTTCGTCTCAAAGAGTGAAGGGTGTGTTGTGCTCTTTTTCCCCTTCGACCGAGGTTGTTTTTGTCCCACATGGTTTTTGTTACTTGGCAATGTTTTTAATGAGGTAACGAGAAGAGCACCATGTTTGGGTGACACAAGGGAGAGTGTTCAAATATATCTCTATTTTGTGTTTGGCCCAAACTCTAGGTTACTTGACCTAATGGTAATAGGGTTTAATTAGAAGAAGGATTAAATATTGTTTACTCCCTATACTTATAGGGTTTCATCGTTTCAGTCCCTGACTTTCGAATTTCACCTAAAAAGTCCTGAACTCTTTACCTCGCAATTGGTCCCTACCGTCAAAATTTTCTGTTAAAGTTGCCGAAAATGTCTATTATGCCCTCACTTACTTTTTTTTTTTTAATTTATTTTCTCTCTCTTTTTTAATTTTTTTTTTTCATTTCACCTCTTGATGGTCTGTGGATTGGAACCATCTTGATGAAGAGATGAACAGAATGAGGCGAAGGAGCAGGAAGAAGAATAGGTCAAAAAAAGAAAAAAAGAGGAAGATAATTTTTTTTAGAGTAATTGAGGGTATAATAGACTTTTTAGGGAAATATAACGGAGTTTTCGACGGATACTTGAAGGCAGGGACCAACTGGGAGAAAATTGGGAGTTCAGCGACTTTTTAGGTAAAATTCGAATGTCAGATACTGAAACGATGAAACCCTATAATTATAGGGAGTAAGCAGTATTTAACCCTTAGAAGAATCTAGAGATTCCTATTAAATGTATGATTATCTTTCCTTGTATGATTCAGACTCTATGCATTGTAATCCTCTATATAAAGAAGTTCCTATTATCAATGAGAATACACAGCGATTTTCTCTCAATTCCCGTTTCTCTCAAACAACATAATTTAGGAGTATGATGTATGAAGAAATCTCAGAGGACAGTTTTATTAACATTTGTTCATTGAATTAATGAATTTAAATAAAACAACAAAAATTAGATATTACCGTTTGAAGGACTATGAGTAGAGAGAGGCAAATTAAGACTGCAGTAGTAGAGATGAAAAATTTGCGGCAAGTTTGCAATTGTCAAGTTCCTCTTTATCCGCTTACTTCTCTAATTTTTTTTTTTGGTGGATTTAACTATATATTTATATGTTGAATTAAGAAAAATACGAGATCTCTCGGAGCCTGAGGCCTAAGGCGACCACTTTATGTGTATAATCATATAGGTGATGAAAGAGACAAAAGCTTAGTACAATTATATGTGCATCACGCGTCTCAGCTTGGAAATATGCTATAGAAACCAGCTTGGAGATATATATTACTTAATTGGCACATATATTTAACTTTCCAGTTGATTAAGAGATATATATTATTAAACCAAATGATAAGCCTGTTCTTTTGATTCTTAAATTGGTGCTTTTGATGGTGAGTTGGTGACGAAGAAAAGTAGTTTTCAATTCCATGCTAGTTCTTGGAGTCTCATGCTTCCCACACATATGTAAATTGAATAATTCATTGATGTGTTGCTTGGCTTATACTTTTTCAATATATGTTAATACATTTTGTTTTTGGCATAAGATTATTACAATTTGTTGAATGAAAAAATAGAGAATATCTCATGTGAGTGATCATCCGAACTGATTGATATTGTTTGACCTTTTACCGCACGCAACAAACCATAAATGAGCAAGGGCAACAAATACATGGCGTAAGTTTAGGGCTTCTGCACGACATTCAAACCAACATCCGGCATGGTTCCAAATGGTGGGAGGACGGGTGCAGTGATGAAGGATGGCGAAATCCCGGAAAGCACCTTGTTGAGGTCAGGCGAAGATGGCTTTCGTCTGCAGATTCAAAACGTTTGCAATCCAACCTCTTGGACGATCGGTGCCGCCTCCGGTCACCCATGCGACGCGTAAGGATGCCAACTCTGGTGCTATTGGACAAAGATACTTGGTGGGTGCGACTGTTGATGAAACACAAAAGAAAAGTGGATGAAACACATAGGGAAGAGTTACTATCAAAGCTCCTTAGTCAAATTTAGGGGAAACTTAAAAAATACACCCCCACCAACAATTAGCTTGGTATTTAGAGCCAAATTTTAATATTTATACGATGCAGAGCTAAGTTCAATTTCTTCCCAAAAGAGAGATTGGGTTTTATCATTTACTGTTTCATTCCCCGAGGACCCTGATCCATGGTTCTTTGCTATAATCACACGTTTAAAGGCACAAAATGTAAATGAGTCTAAAATATTGGAAATTCTTTTATACATCGACGGTGTCTCAAGAATAACATGCATTCATTACTTACTCAGTGTTACTCTGATAAAATCCATACATTCATTGACTTAGATAACAGAGAAGCGAAGACCGGACGAGCTGGTCTATTTCTTGACACCCTTGTATTAAATTTGACATGTGATCGTTGCTTACCTAACTAGATTAACTGCACACCCAACCCTTGCCAGCCACTTAGTACCTCTATCCAGATCCCTCAGATCTGAGCAGAAACAACTATCTGATATGAAAGAACTTGATTTACGCTTTACCAATTGAGTATTAATTTGAGAAAGGAAAAAATAATAGTACAAATTAAGAGTTCGTGAGAGTAGATAGAGGTATAGGTTAAAGTAGCATAAGAGAGAACATTACAAGCTTTCCGAAAGCAAACTTTACATTGTTGACTGCATAGGTGAAGCTAGCTAGAGTAAGAGAAAAGTGCTTGGTTAATGAACAAAGAGATTTTTTCAGGCTTTATTAAACCAAGGACGTATCCATGCATGTATTCAGTTTTTAAATACTATCTAATATTTCCATTTTTCTTTTGCCAGCAATTTTTTTTTCTTCGAGGTTTTGTTGTATGTAGATACATATAGTTAGTAATCCTTCCTGAGACCGAGGCTTAAGACAGTCAGCTTAGTTGCGTTGTGCAAGGGAAGGCCATGATCCTAATCCACATATAAAGAGAGCCACTATCAAATCACTAAAGTAGGAGAAGATCGAGTTTGGGTCGTTTGGGTCTTAGTTCGAATGTGGTGTCAACAAACCATATCTCGTGACCTGCTGGATCCTACATTTGTGGGAGGCTCTTTGCAATCTACTAGTATTTTCGTATACCAATTGAGGTCTCTAGGCGAACTTACTTGTTGTTCAATTGCTTTGAGTCATGTATCTTTCACTAGGTTGCGATTTTCTCTTGTTTGTCGCTTGTTTAATTGTGCGCATTTGTTTACAATGAAAGTCACCTGTCATTTGTTTAGCGGCTTATGTCATCTAGATCTGTTAGTATGAGGCAACTTGTGATGTGAGCGTCTTTTGGCTATGAATAAGTAATGAAGTTATCTATTTAAAAAAAAAAAAATTAAAGTAAGTATGAGACCACAGATCCACAACTTAGAGATGGTGTCTATCGGCGCGCTTGAATTCAAATTGTGCTCACCTCGTAAACAAATCTACACATATATGCTTGAACTCTTGCTCATCAGTAGAGATGGTCACGGAAACTGGCTAGAACCAAGCCAAATTCTAGCCTAATGAGCTTGAAACATGATTTAATTACATTTCAATCTAAATTAATGAAAGCAAAATCAAGCACGTCATATGCAAGGTTGTTGGGTTCTCTGATATTGTCAGGGGCTGATATTGTTAATTGCAAGTTGATTCCTTTTAGTGTTGCCCACTCTTCTCATGGAATACAATTATACTTTTGATGAAAGAGACAACGACTTTCATGTACGTGTGCTGGTGCACTAAGTGTTTCATGCGCCTTAGCTTGAAAATACGGTATAAAACCAAAAGCCATTGATCTAGTGCGTTTTATTTGGCTCATATATATTTCACTTTCCAGTTCATTCCTTAAGTGCGCTTTCGTTAATGGAACCCTCTCAACCAATACCGCGGACATTGTGGTAAGTTTTGATTACTCTTTCATCAATTCTTAAAATGGTGCTTTTGCTAGTGACGAAAAGAGAAGTTGTTTTCAATCCGATGTGTAGTCTCCGGTCTCATTTTGTCAAACAAATTGCAGTTGCATGACATGGGGCAGACGCGAGATCTAATCTATGGGAGTTTGGGAGCCTTGCAATTGCACTCCATCGTTGTTGAGGTCAGTACAGCCATATGACAGTGTCATTCTGATCTTGGCAAGGGAGAGAATTGTTGAGCTGAATGCAGAGTTGGAAAAGATTGGACAATACAATTTCCGCCGATAATTTCCAAAAGGTAATTCAATAATTGAGTTGGAAACTTGTAATTGGAAAGTGCATTGAAAGTTCAGTTGGCAGAGTATTTGGTTCCATTGTAATCGGATGCTCACAGTTGATTGATTTCAAATGGTTGCGAATAAAACGTTTAAGAGAGTTATTGCCAATTTATCAGTTTGCTGTATACGAATATCCTTATATTTCCTTGGTTGGCGTTTGGTAGTGAACTTGCTGTAAATGTTATAATTGTTGAGAATGGAGATGAATTAGAATTGACATAAGGTTTTTAATTGAAGAATGATTATAAAAACGGTTGAAGACCCAAATCTGCCCAACAAGACCAACCCTAAAGGCCAGGTCTCCGTTCTGCAAAATCATTCTCGTCCAGCGGTGCCTGGACGTGCGGGCTGGCCTCCGAGCCTCGCTGTCGTCATGAGGTTGGCTGCCGGACGGGTATTAGATCGCTATTGCTCTGGGGACCATCGAATGGAGTGTTGCTCGGGGCTTGTCAGCTTGATCTGGCTGGGATGGTGACTGGTGGTAGTCGTGCTAACTGATCAGGGTTCGTTTTTGCTCCGTCCTGCCGTGGTTTGAGGCGGCGTGGCCCATGGGGTTTGGGTTGCAAGTGGTGTGATCGTCGGGCGAATCAAGGCTGTACGGGTCGTGGCGGTGATGGTGTGGTGCGAGGGGCTGGATCTGCATGGCCTGTGCAGTGAGGTTCTTGGGTCGCTGGAGGTGTGATCGTGAGGCGAGGATCATGCGGGTGCAAGTAGCGGCAGCGTGCGGCGGATGGGGAGAGGCTTAGCTTCGCCGGTTCGTACGACAGGAAGGTTTGGAGAAGGGACTTGGACCGGACCGGTGGATGGGCCTTGAGTGGGCCTTTGTTTGGCAGCTGTCCCCTATTTGGGCGTTCAGTTTCTGGGCTGGGGTCTTACCCTAGTCCAGTAAATTTCAATTTGGGCTAGGGTTTTGGCTCTTGGCCCAACCTATGTTTCAGCTTTTTGTCTAATTACAATAAGTTCCTTTGTATTAGGACCCTAACGAGTGTTTTGTTTTAGCTTGTCTATTTGCTATGTTTTCCATAGCTTATAGGCTCGCTGTTATGCGAGCGATAAGTTCAAATATAGTTGGTCTATCCTATGTACCACTGTGGCTCCTCCACAAAGTCTTGTCTGGCCATTGTTATGTGTCAGCAGATGGGTATGTAATGGCCTTCTTGGCATGAGCTATTATCAATGAAATTACCATTATTTCAAAAAAATTGAAGAATGATTGTCAAACGATAAAATATCTAAGAAAGAAATGTCGTCTTGGTTACTTACAATAATTAAGGGAATTCCTTCTTTGTTTGAGAAGGGAAGAAAATTGCATTACACGATTGAGATAGTTACAGGAGAAATTTTAACTTGTGGAAAATCCAATAAGTATTACTGTATGAGGAAAGTGTTGTAACCATTGGATTCTTGTCAGACTAGGGTCTCCAATTACTTAAAAAATGAAACGTGGCGGGGTTGGCCTAAGAAAGCAAATGGTGTCAAAGCTACAATAATTTTTTTGGGTTAATAGTTTTTTTTATTGAAGGTCAATAAATTTTTAATAATACAGAAGCAGCAAAAATGTGAAAATACCAACAATACTAATAACCAAAACCCCAAAATCACCTCCAAATTTGGTTTCTTCTCTTCTTATTCCTTAATAAAAAATTTATTGACCCTTAATAAAATTTTAGTAATAATTAAGGGTCAATAATTTTTTTATTGAGGCTCAATAAAATTTTAGCTAATAACCCAGAAACAGCAACAATTAATATGAAAATACCGGCAACATCAATAACTAAAGCCCTAAAGTTGCCTCCAAATTTGGTTTATTCTCATCTTCTTCCTCAATAAAAATTTTAACCCCCAATAAAAATAAATTTGCCTGTCAGAAATTTTTTTTATTGAGTGTCACCGGGTCACCAGAGAAGAAGACTCCAGTAATAATTATGGTAACAATTAGGTTGCCCTCTGTTAAAAATTTTCTCAGGTACCCTCTGAGATTTATCTCCTTATCTCATTTCGTAACTGAAACAAAATCTAGAACCAAAGATAATTAAATAAAAATTACTTTCACGAGTAGCAGCTCAATCATTTCCCCTAAATCTTCCTTTATACAAAGCCAGCCGATTCTCTTACCCTCCATACCTCACCAACTTTCTGTACCAAACAACGCTAGCTGGACCTTCAAGCCCATCGCCGCGGTCCACGCAACGGACCCTATAAAGAATCAAGTTCAGTCTACCAAGCAATAGCAAACAATGTCAGCATCGCCGTCAACAATGGCGTCTAATGGTTCTTCTTCGACAACACTCTGAAATGTGGTGCTGGAAAATGGAGTGTGGACATGTGAAACCCAATAAGACATTGTAATTGCTCGAGTACCCTAATAAAGAGCATTTGGACTCGGTGCTCCGGATGCTAGACTCTTTCCCTCCCATCGTCTTTGCCAGCGAGGCTCAGAGTTTAAAGGAGTGTCTCACCGAGGCGTCCATGGGAAACACGTTTCTCCTTCAAGGTGGGGATTGTGTGCAGATCAAGCTTTAGGCGTTCAATGCCAACAACATTTTTGTGACACCTTCAGGGTACTTTTAACACACACACACACACACACACATGCACGTGCGTGCGCGACCCTTCTAGTGAGTGATTTTTTTTTTTGTCATTTTAAGGTATTAAACCTACTTTTCTATCACATATCGGCATCTCGACCATTTTCAGTTGTTAGGTCCATATGAGTAGATGACTTCTGCAAATCTTTAGTCAAATTGATAGTCGTTAAAGCATTCATAACTGTGATTTACTATAATAAATATGAACGGTTCAGGTCGCAGAGATTTGGTTTATTCATTGATTTACTGTAATTATACTGTAACGATTATTAACTTGGCTGAAAATTTACAAAAGCGATTGATATATTGGAACCTAAAAACTGAACAGACGAGATGCCGAAATGTAATCTAAAAGTGTGTCCCACAAGGTATCCCTTAAAATGACTAAAAAGGATCCCTTTTATAGTAACAATCTTGTAAATTGATAATTAAGCATATTATAAAATCGTAATTTTACTCTTTGATGGGTTAAATGGGCTGAACGGAAACCTGGCCCTTTTTTTTTGTGGGGGTGATGAGAAAAGTTTTTGCTATAATTGAACTTATGGGTCAAAGACCCAAAAAAATATGTGTAAGATAGATCGTACAATATGCAAAGGTAAATTTTAAATTAATTTAGACTTATTCGAAGGAGTTGTCGCAGATTATATTTCTGAAAACAGAACCCACAGAACAAGTTCGTTCGTGAAAGGTGACGCAACGCAGCAGTGTCCTCCATATTAAATGCATGTATCTTTGTGCGTATAAAATATGAGGAACTACAAAGTAGTAGTGGTCCCTGTGTTCTTTCTTTGGGTTAACAAAGTGCTCTTTCTTGAATTCTTATACTTCTGCTTTTATAATTTGCTTGGAAATATTACCTTTTAGCTGAAACAAGATGAAGATGAAGCTTTTCCAGCTCTTTATCACTGCATCGATTCCAGTCCTGAAAACCCTTTTGATTACTGCCCTTGGCTCATATCTTGCAACTGAACGCGTCAATATTCTGGGGGAAGATAGTAGGAAGCACTTAAACAGTGTATGTACACTAGCCTACTTCTCTTTGCTTTGATCTCTCTTACTGAATGAAGTGGAGTAATGAGTATTATATTGATATCGTGTTAATGATGAACAGGTTGTATTTTTCGTGTTCAATCCAGCCCTGGTTGGTTCCAGCCTTGCCCAGACCATAACATATGACAGTATGATTAAGCTGTGAGTTCAAGTGTCCTTTGTTTAGAAATACTTAATTCTTACAACTTTAAAATGATTAATGAGTAATAAATACTATTGCATGTGTATATGACTTGTATGTTTGCATGTATGTATATATAGGTGGTTCATGCCTGTGAACGTCCTCATGACCTTTATTGTTGGTTCAATATTTGGATGGATACTCATCCTATTAACAAGAACTCCTCCACATCTTCGAGGTCTTACTGTGGGTTGCTGTGCTGCTGGTAAATTTGAATATTCAATAATATGAAATGTTTGTTAGAAAAGAAAGACAGAGTACGTGAAAGGTCCAGAAAAGATGAATGGCGAAATTTTAATACATCCAAAATCAATCAGCATCCACAAATTAATATTTCTGTAATGTCTCCTTGTGAATTCGAGCAGGAAATTTAGGGAACATGCTCCTTATTATAATCCCAGCTGTTTGTGAAGAAAAAGGAAGTCCATTTGGAGCTCCTGATGTTTGTTATGCTTACGGATTGGCATATGCTTCACTTTCAATGGCGGTACTTTTTTATTTTTCTTCAGTTATTTTACTTTTTTTTTTTTTGGTTTATCATATTTTTAATTTCAATCGCTTTTGTTCGCCAGATCTCCGCTGTTTATTTGTGGTCCTATGTTTATAGTATTGTGCGGATATCTTCAAAGAGAGACACTCTTGATCAAGACACGATCCAATCTTTGGAGAGATCCTCCATCCCAAACCGAGTAAGTTGCACTGAGCCTTTGTTTTCTTCCCAGAACTATTGTATTATTAGTGGTACTTTTGCCAAAACCAACTAAGATGGTTTGGTTGATACCCTTTCTTCTTTAGAGTATTTTAGAATACTTTTTTCTTATAGGAATTATTGTACATGTATTTCTTGTCTATTTGATTAGTGACGTTAATACTCTAATGTCAACTATTTCCAACTACATTCTTGTTAGTAAAGTTTCGATCGAGTCCTTTCCAAACAGTAGGTACGACATTAATGTATGTACATTGCATGCTAGATATTATTTGGTGGGGTTGTTTAGAGTACTTTGATGTTTATCATACACTCATTTACGTCTAATTGAATCAAAATTACAATTTCGTTGAACCAAATTTACAACTTTAACAACAAAGCTATCACATTTGTTTTACACATTTACATATAATTGAACCAAGTTACTACATCGACAACAATTTGTTCATAAACTTGTAAAATTATCGTAGGTGGAGTAATTATCTGTAATAGAATTAAAATTACTCAAAAATAACTCTATTTACCACAATGACAACAAAATTGTTGTCAGATCTGTAAATGAGTGTATCACATACATACAGGTACCGTAGAATTTCCTATTATTTGGTAATACTATTAAAAATTGCTGATATATAGTATATAAACTTGTTATTTTTCATGACAGCAGATCACGACACCTCCGGGCAAAATAAAGAACCGTATAATGAAGGTGGTTAAAAAGCTGAATCTAGAAACGATCTTCTCCCCCTCAATAGTTGCAGCGGTATTACCTTTTGGCAATGCAAATATATGTTTTTCTTTTCCCCCTTTTCTATGTTTATTGACACATTGATAGAATTTACACTTTTTTTTTTTTTTAAATATAGATCGTTGGCTTTGTTATCGGAGTCATCCCTCCAGTTCGAAAAGTATTCATAGAAGATGGCGCTCCTCTACGGGTGATTAATGACACTGTTTCCTTGTTGGGGTATAAAACTTAAGCAAAAACTGTGTCCAACTCCACGGGTTTAGCCCTTGATGTTTTATGAACCAAAAATATAGCTGAGCTAGCTCCTAGCTCGTAGCTCCTACTGTAAGATTCCAGAGAAAATGTTTACTCGATCAAAAATTCAAATGTTGACCATCTGAACGAACACATTCTTACTACATTTTAGCATAATGAGAGTCTTGATAGTTCATTATCTGCTGTTGATTGAAATTGAGTTCATTTATTTGTTACTATTCAGTAACATTTTAGTCTTTGAACTAATTCTCTCTTAATGATCGTAGAGGTGGAGCTATCCCGGCTGTCACTCTGATAATAGGAGGAAACCTCCTTAAAGGTAATAATAACTGCATCGACAAAGTCTTCCCTTCTTAATTAGGCATACTTAGTTTTGAGTTCAACTGACAAGTTTCACTATGTTCTTTCAGGCCTGAGAGGGTCTGGGATACAGACTTCTCTCGTTATCGGCATCATCATTGTTCGTTATGTTGCCCTGCCTTTTGCAGGCATATTGATCGTTAAAGGGGCAATGAAATTTGGCTTAGTACACTCTGATCCATTGTATCTGTTTGTTCTTCTCCTTCAATTTGCACTCCCACCTGCAGTAAGCATAGGTATTATCTACACACACACACACACACACACACACCAGAAATTGCAAAGAGCTACTGTTTCTCAATGCATGCTTTCTCTCTTAACATTATCCTTAATGTTTTGGCAGCAACCATCACTCAATTGTTCGGAGCAGGAGAGAAAGAGTGTTCAGTTATCATGCTGTGGACTTATGTTCTTGCTTCGGTAGCGCTTACTTTTTGGTCTGCCTTCTTCATGTGGCTTGTTGCCTAAGTGTGAAATTGCAATGAATTTAAGATCGATCACTTTGAAAAACTAGACGAACTTGGATCTAACTATTGCCATATGAGCACACTTATACTATCTAAAATATAAGAAGAATTTTGGGATAAGGGCTGTAGCCCAACTAGCCCTTAACGTGGCTACGTCTCTGGTCTTCATGCCGCTTATGTACATGGATATATATACGGAGATTCTAAACTGTTATGGACAGCATCAACGCCAAAATTTGTACACCATGGCATTTCAAGAGCAATCATGTGAATTTTTCAAAATCTAGCTAGATCATATATAGATATAACTCATATAAGGTTAATTTTGAATATGGGTGGGGAGGAAGGTACGTACTGTGTATGAGTAGGACTGTTTCTAGAGAAAAGATGCAGCGGCTACGATTTAAGTAATCTTCCTTTTGATAAGAAAAATAAATTAGTTAATTACTAAATAAGAAATAAGATTGATTAGCCGACAATTTTTGTTTTGTTTTTAGTGTATTTCTTTCTGTTTTTGTTTTTGTTTTTCTTTTTTCTAGTTTCCATTAAGTCCATCATAATCTGGTCATTTGTTTTTCTTATATCGTCACACCTCTGATTATAGTGATGCCGCATAAGCTAGACTCGATCACGTGAATTTTCATTAGTCAGAACTCAGAAGGAGAAGATAGCTCGAGCTTTTTTGTTTTTCTTTATGGGTCTGAATCATAACTCAATGAGTATGTCATATTTTCTAGTTATGTATTTGGCCCATTTATCGAATAGGTGGCTCTTTCTATTGTCTGAGGATATTTTGAAAAGTTAAAAGCTCTTCTTCTTTTTTTCTTTTTTTCTTTTTTTTCCTCTCAAAATTTGAAAGGTACGTTCAAATACTCTGATTCAACCTTGAGTTTTATCTTCATTTCTGGCTAAAGATTCGACCTTGAGTTAGAATTTAGAAATAAGCTTTCAGAGGTCCTGTACTGCAATTCGTTCTTATTATTTTCGTACTATTGGAATGACAATTGATGATCTTGTGATCAGAAATGGCTTATCTTACAGTTCAATTCTGCTAGCTAATTGATTGCGACTTTAGATGGTCACTAAACAATTAATGATGGACAGGTGGATGGAGTCTCCAGTGCAACTGATGTACGTTTCTCTGTTCCCTTTCCTAATTTTCTTTTCTATGTAGGGTACGTCTCTTTTTAGCATATGCAACATGTGTAAGGATGGAATCATGATTTGACCTTAAAGCGGGTCGAGATATAGAATATGAGAATATATAGAATAATAATGTTAAATTTAGCAAATCTAATACACTTTGTTAAGATTCATAAAATAAAATTGAATAAGCTAGCTAGACATCAATGATAATTAATAATAAAATATTTTAAATTTAGGCAACATTTCCATACTTCTCATTATAAATTGGGTAATTAGTACACATTAAAT
The DNA here is from genome assembly GCA_025331145.1 of Rosa persica. Taxonomy (NCBI): domain Eukaryota; kingdom Viridiplantae; phylum Streptophyta; class Magnoliopsida; order Rosales; family Rosaceae; genus Rosa; species Rosa persica. The sequence continues at coordinate 26,489,352 of WFKR01000007.1, forward strand.
ATTGTTAATTCTCACAAAAAAAATGTACTGTTAATTTTACATTATTCTCTTTAAAACGTTACTTGTTGTTGCCATTTGGTGCGGAGGGTGGAGTTCTGTTTAATACTTGTTGTTAAATTAAAATTAGACAAGGCTTCACACAATTGTATGAGGTCCATATGATGATTAAGTGAAGATGGGACATGTTGGGGTGGAGGGGGTGTGGTCCGGTGAAGATGGGACATCTATATGCCACCCGATCATAGTGCACTTTAATTATCTCCCATGCATTTTTTTTATTGCACTGGGATTTTTGAACCGAAAACCTGAGAAACCGACCCGAAATGGTCGGTTCGACGCGGTTCGGCGCAGTTCTTGATCTGAGATTTCTGGTTCCATACAGAAACCGACCCGAGAAAGCTGGTATAGGTTCGGTCCCGGTTTCTGGTGTCTTTCATCCCTTAGAACCGATGTGCTAAAACACACATTTTCAGAGGCTGCCGTGCTTCCCCGGCGCCGGCCATGTCCTCTACCTCCACCTCCACCATCGGAACTGTCGTCAAGGTTGCCGCTGCTGCACCAAAATCGAAGACCAAGGTCAAGCCCGAAGCAGACGCCGAACCGATCAACCCCAAGAGAAACATGAATAGGAACGTCAGCATTCTGAAGCCAACAAGAGGGAGATCATTCGTAATAACCAGCTGAAGGAGTTGTTTGAACTTTTGAAGGGAAGGAATGGGTCAACTTTTTGGAGATTGGGAAGTTGCTTTCGCGTCATTTTGTGAAGGTCGAGTGAATGGGAATCATCTTTTGGTTATTATATTGTGTAAAAGTAGGAAAATGTCTGCACTCTTCTTTGGAGACCGCAAGTATGAGTTTTTTAATTGATATTTAGTGGTGAATGTATAAAAGTAACTAGATTAAACATTAAAAACAAAAAAAGAAGTCATATTTGTGTGCAGCCCACGCCCCACTGCCCACTAGCCCATGATTTTTAACCCAAAAACAATAAACAAATACCCAACAATAAAAAACTCACTTTCTTCATCCCGAATCGGGATTTCCAGTTCATCTTCATCACTTCCGCAATTTCCAGTTCCAGTTTCTTCCCCAGATTCTTCCCCCATCTAGATAGCTTTGCTGTTTTCTTACTCTGTAAAGGAACTGGTTACAAGCTATAACCAAACCGAAAAACACGGTTCCGGTTCCAAAACGGTTCCGGCAAAAAAAAAGGACGACACCGAACAGGAAAAAGTATATCGGTTTTGGTTTCGGTTCCGGCAAAAAATGCCAAAAACAGAACCGATCCCAGCCCTACAGTTGAGATTAATTTCTTGTTCACTCAGACAATTGTTCTACACTTTCACCTGACGTGATTGTTTTAAACTTTTAATAAAACAGAACTCTAGGTTGAAATATATGAGAGATAATTTTATTTCAAAAACACTCTAGAAAAGTTTGCGTTGGGAGTTGTCTCAATGCAAATTCTTTTAGAGTTTTTGTTCGCAGCACCTATTATAGTGAGGATCTCTAGTACTAGAATTTTGTATATGTGTAACTATTTCAAGCATGTCAATCTTGAGTGCTTGGTTCTCTCTCAACCAATGACCGCAGATTTTAACTCAATATTTCACGTGTCGAGCTTTTTGGGTAACGATAGAGGTTATTTCGTTGTGATGCTGGTCAATGAAAGTTTTGTTCAATTCCTAGAGGCATTAGTAGTCTGCGACATTGATGATGTGCTTGGCCGGACTTGGAGACATAGAAGTTTTTCAATGAAATTGGTCTTCCACAACGCCACAACTAGAAGGCCATTCATTAGATCTCTCTCTCTCTCTCTCTGTCACGCCCCGAATTTTAGAATAACAATTCAAAATCCGAAACATGGAAATACTACAAACTCAAAATAATCATTCTAAAAATTTCTTTTCATACCTCCCTCACACACACGAAATAAAATCAAACCGAATTTAGTCTCGGTTAATTATTACAACTCAAATCCACAATGAACTGTAAAGCTCTAAATGAGCATACACAACTCAAAACTAAATGAAATAACAAAAACTGCTGTAACACCTAAGCAGCTCGGTCACCTCCCTGGTTATCCTGACCTGCAGGAATATCCGCTACACCATTTGAATAGTGTACCGGGATTGCAACAACACAAAACCCGGTAAGCTTATGAAAGCTCGTATGAGTAAAATGAAAGAACTGTTGCTTAATTCAATTCATAATTATTCCCACACACAACAACACTAAACAATTTCCACATCCACAAGTACTAATAATCTAAATCAACACCAATTCAATATATCAAGACAACCCAACTCACAACTTTCTCCACAACTCTCATCATCGTATTTATAAAAATACGGTACTTGACAGACTAGAGCTCTAACTGAATCGTAGTCCGTCACCTGGCCTAGGTTATGGCATCCGACATATTTATCATTATTGTATTTCATCAATATGTATACTATATACATATTTAGAACGTCCAATAATTCCACATACTCAATCAATCGTATCCCATCATCCATCCAGGATTAGAGCGTCCGATTACCCCACACCGGTCACTACGTCGACCCTAAACCCATAAATGAGCACAACATATAATATCACATACTGAAATCAACCCAACCAAGATACACCATATTATTATGGAATTACACAATTGAAATACAATCAAATCATCAATTCTACTCAATCATATCATTACATAACAATCCACTCATCAATATATATTTTCCACGTAGATATATATATATACGTAATCATCCACTCAGGAATGACCACTAATACCATCTACAGTTCACACAAGAAAATCATGAAATTCATTTGTATAGTTAAAATTCATTTTACTTACCTATGGACCGTGGTGATTCAAGTCCATGAAATTTTAAAACAAATATTTAATCCGCAAATATTTTTCACACAATTACCATAAATAAATAAATTTAAACATTCGGTTCGTAATATGAACCACGTGAGTTTTACTCACCTCGAAATTCCCGCTGCGTCTTCAATATAATCATAATTATAATTAACGCCGAAATAGCCCACTCAAATAAAATCCGTCAATCACCTAACCGAATATGATTCAAATTTAGCCAACAATTTCAACACATAAATTAACTACCATTTAACGGCCGGATTCTAATTTACATTAAAATCCGACGAGCGGTTTCTCACGAATCGCTCCCCTAATTACCGTTTTGCACATATACGAAGATCCAACGGTCGGATCTTCACCCATGACCGCACAAAGCCTCTGGGACAGTCATATGATCATCATAACAAATTTACAAGTTCATCCGACGATCATAATTTCACAGATCAAAAATCTAACGATCGAAATCGATCGAAATCACAAAATTCATAACTAATTCATACGATATCCGAAAAATACGTATAATACGCCGAAATGATCGTATCGAAACATAGAATCATAAAATGGACAGAAACCAAATTTTAGACCTCCGGAAAGGGCCGCCGGAGTTAGGGACAGAGCCGCCACCGACCACCACCAATGGTGTCGGAGCCGAGCTTGTCCCCTTCGTTTCATCATTCTGAACAACTTTCATAACTAGCACAAGACCTAAAAATGACGGGAAGGGATCGAAAAGTACCCATTTACAGTCGGTGGCTGGAAAAATTCCAGAAACCGGCGAGCTTGAAAACCGACGTGAAAACTGCAACCTCAGGCCCCGATCCCTTCTGGAAACTTGTTCAGAACTTCCTTGCGAACTCAACAAGCCAAGTGTAATACCCGCAATTTCCATTTTAAATCCGAGTGATTGTATCGAATGATTATTATGTGATTTCACGATATATGTTTGATAATCATTCATTTTTACAATTATCGAAGTTTCGAAACGTTTATTTTAACGAAAAGCTCGAAATACTCGGGTTGAGAAATCGACTTTTTCTACGTACGAAATTTGGAGAAACTTCCTTCATGAAAGTTGTAGAGCTCGTCGATACGAGTCCGTGCACGTGCGGAACACGAAGATCGGATTTTTTCTGAATTAGTTATCGAATTTCGAAGTTTTCCGAAACTTGTATATATAGAAAAAATTTTGCAAACCCTAATTGTTTCTACCGGTTCCTCGCTTCTTCTTCAACTTCTTCCTTCTGTTTCTGAACAAAAAAAAAAAAAAAAAAAAACTGTTCTCTCTCTCTTACAGACGAAAATCGGCAGAAAGGGGAGGAAAACTTCTCCTTAATTGTTCTCCCTCCACAGACCACCTCTCGACCTCAAACCAAGTCCCAGGCGTTCATCTCGAGCTGCTCTAGCTCCCGGAGGCAGTCTCACACGGCGGCGCAGCCTGTGGCGGCGGCGGCGAAACCCGAACCGAAAACATCCATTTTCGGTTCTATCTCGATATCTCGAGCTACACTCCATCATTTCACTTGATTCTTGTCTCATTGAGCTCGCCTCAACTTCCTCTACAAGCACCAAGAAGGACCGGAACTGGGTCGAACGTTTTCACGTTCGTCGGAGCTCGACCCGAACGGATCGAAATACCGAAACTTTCGATCAAGATATCTCGAGCTATACACGATCGTTTCTTGTGATTCCAAGCTTGTTGAGTTCGCAAGGAAGTTCTGAACAAGTTTCCAGAAGGGATCAGGGCCTGAGGTTGCAGTTTTCACGTCGGTTTTCAAGCTCATCGGTTTCTGCATTTTTTCCGGCCACCGACTGTAAATCGGTAATTTCGATGCCTTCCGATCATTTTTAGGTCTTGTGCTAGTTATGAAAGTTGCTCAGAATGATGAAACGAAGGGGACAAGCTCGGCCCCGACACCATTGGTGGTGGTCGGTGGCGGCTCTGTCCCTAACTCCGGCGGCCTTTTCCGGCCACCTCCGGAGGTCTAAAATTTGGTTTCTGTCCATTTTATGATTCTATGTTTCGATACGATCATTTCGACGTATTATACGCATTTTTCGGATATCGTATGAATTAGTTATGAATTTTGTGATTTCGATCGATTTCGGTCGTTAGATTTTTGATCTGTGAAATTATGACCGTTGGATGAACTTGTAAATTTGTTATGATGATCATATGACTGTCCCAGAGGCTTTGTGTGGTCATGGGCGAAGATCCGACCGTTGGATCTTCGTATATGTGAAAAACGGTAATAAGGGGAGCGTTTCGTGATAAACCGCTCGTCGGATTTTAATGTAAATTAGAATCTGACCTTTAATTAGTGGTTAAATTCTGAGTTGAAATTGTTGGCTAAATTCGAATCACATTTGATTAGGTGATTGACGGATTTTAATTGCGTGAGCTATTCGGCGTTAATTATAAATTATAATTTATAATTATATTGAAGACGCAGCGGGAGTTTCGAGGTGAGTAAAACTCACGTGGTTCATATTACGAACCGAGCAATTTAATTTATTTATTTTTGGTAATTGTGTGAAAAATATTTGCGGATTAAATATTTGTTTTAAAATTTCATGGACTTGAATTACCACGGTCCATAGGTAAGTAAAATGAATTTTAACTATACAAATGAATTTCATAATTTTCTTGTGTGCACTATAGATGGTATTAGTGGTCATTCCTGAGTGGATGATTACGTATATATATATTTACGTGGAAAATATATATTGATGAGTGGATTGTTTGATTGATGATATGATTGAGTGGAATTGATGAGTTGATTTTATTACGATTGTGTAATTCCATAATAATATGATGTATCTTGGTTGGGTTGATTTAAGTACGTGATGTTATATGTTGGGTTCATTTATGGGTTTAGGGTTAACATAATGACCGGTGTGGGTAATCGGACGCTCTAATCCTAGTGTGGATGATGGGATACGATTGGTTGAGTATGTGGAATTATTGGACGTTCTAAATATGTATATAGGTATACATATTGATGAAATACAATAATTGATAAATATGTCGGATGCCATAACCTAGGCCAGGTGACGGGCTACGATTCAGTTAAAGCTCTAGTCTGTCAAATACCGTATTTTTATAAATACGATGATGAGAGTTGTGGGGAAAGTTGTGAGTTGTGTGGTCTTGATATATTGAATTGGTGTTTGATTGAGATTGATATTAATTGCATATGTGGAAATAATTGAGTGTTGCTGTGTGTGGAAATAAATGAGATTAAATTAAGCAACAGTTCATTCTTTTACTCATACAAGCTTTCATAAGCTTACCGGGTTTTGTGTTGTTGCAATCCCGGTACACTATTCAATGGTGTAGCGGATATTCCTGCAGGTCAGGATAACCAGGGAGGTGACCGGGCTGCTTAGGTGTTACAGCAGTTATGTTATTTATTTAGTCGTGATGTGTGTGTATGCTCATTTAGAGCTTTACATTACATTTGGATTTGAGTTGTAATAATTAACCGAGACTAAATTTGGTTTGATTTTATTTTGTGTGGTGAGTATGTTAAGAAAAGAAAAATTTTCAGGATGATTATTTTGTGTTGTAGTATATTCATGTTTCGGATTTTGAATTGTTATTCAAAAAATTCGGGGCGTGACACCAAGAATCACAAGAAACGATCGTGTATAGCTCGAGATATCTTGATCGAAAGTTTCGGTGTTTCGATCCGTTCGGGTCGAGCTCCGACGAACGTGAAAACGTTCGACCCAGTTCCGATCCTTCTTGGTGCTAGTAGAGGAAGTTGAGGCGAGCTCAATGAGCCAAGAATAAAGTGAAATGGTGGTGTGTAGCTCGAGATATCAAGCTCGAACCGAAAATGGTGGTTTTTGGTTCGGGCCGTGCCACCGCCGCTACAGGCCGTGCCGCCTTGTAAAACTGCCTCTAGGAGCTAGAGCAGCTCGAGACGAACGCCTGAGACTTGGTTTGAGGTCGAGAGGTGGTCTGTGGAGGGAGAACAATTAAGGAGAACTTTGTTCTCTTTTTCGGTCGATTTTCGTCGAGGTACTGAGGTTGGGGACGATGAACAGTGTTTTATGGAAATGTAAGGAGGCCGGTCCAAATGGTAGGTTTCTGAAAAATTAGCTAGAGTTTTTTCCTATTTATACAAGTTTCAGAAAAACTTCTTAAATGGATAACTAATTCAGGAAAAATTCGATCTTCGTGTTCCGCACGTGTACGGACTCGTATCGACGAGCTCTACAACTTTCATGAAGGAAGTTTCTCCAAATTTTGTACGTAGAAAAAGTCAATTACTCAAATCGAGCATTTCGAGCTTTTCGTTAAAAATAATCGTTTCGGAACTTCGATAATTGTAAATATGAATTATTATCTAACATTAATCATGAAATCGCATAATAATCGTTCAACACCATTACTCGAATTTAAAATGAAAATTGCGGGTATTACACTCTCTCTCTCTTTCTACTATGGGTGAGTTTGGTACGGCTGTGCTTTTCAGAAAAGCTGGGAATAAGTGGCTGAAAAGCAAAACGGCTGAGTGTTTGGTAAACTGGATTTTTAGAAGTGCTGTCAGTGGCAAAAGCATTGACAAAGTGTTTGTGCTTTTTATTTGTGAAATGACCAAATTGGACATTAGAGATTATTTTGCATTAATTATTTTGAATTAATCAAGAAAATAGGAAACAGATGGCGCGATCCTAGCCATCTATCCCTCCAATGTTTCATCCCAGCCCTTGAATCAAGTGTAAGCTGGGGTATATACACCCCTTGATCTGATCAAGGAGAGGGATTAATCAGAAGGCACGAGAAAGAGAGAGAGAGAGAGCTGGGAGCGGTGACCCGAATGCTACCGACCCGAGAAGGAAACCAGACCATCGCGCCACCGTCTGGCCACCCCATGATGGCGCACACTAACCATTTCTCTTCGTCTCTGCATCGCCTACATCCCAGTAGCTTCTAATCGTCCATGCACGAGACAAGGAGGGAGACGCGATGGTGAGTGCAGCGACTGCTCCGCTGAGTTTCTGCAGTTTCCGGCCACCTCCTAGGCCACTTTCGATAAGGAAACTCCTCCTCTCGTCTTCCTCTACCCGTCTGGGTGATTAATTTTAAATTTTGGAGCACGTTTTGACATTTTCATTTCTGGGTTCACCTCGGTTCTGCCGTGTTCTTCGACACCGGCGACCTTCCCGACCATTCTGGGCTTGGTTCTCGTCTTGGCTGCACTCATAGACCAGGAATCAAGAGGCTTGCTGGGTTATTGGCATCACAATCCTTAACTTGGACTTTGAGAAGGTATAATCCCAAACCTTGAAGGGAGCGGTGACGGGGAGCTGAGAGGATGCGGCGATGAGGGAGCAGCGAGGATGCGGTTGTGCGGGTGTGATGAGGGAGAGAGATGGGGAACAGTGATGAGGGAGAGAGATGCCTCGTGAGGTTAACGAAAATGGTTAAGCTGAAATTGTTTCAGCTTGGAAGGGCAATTTTCTGCATTTTGGAGGTTTCATTAATCTACAGGAACTCTGCTACAGTATTTTGGTGGCTTCTGGCTTTTGAAAGCTACATTCTTCAGCTTCTGCTTATCTAAGGAAGCCACAGCAGCTTCTGAAAAAAGCTGTCAGGAAGCTCAGTTACCAAACGTCAATTTGAACTGGACTTATAAGCACAGGAGCTGAAAAGCTCCCCAAACACAGCCTATGTGTTTTGAAGCATAGGTTTAATACGGGTAATGACCAGAAAGGGCAAAAATATCATATAAATGGACAAAACGCTGAAAAAAAAAACTTTTCGGATGAGTTTGTACTATTTCATTTTTATTTTTATTTTGTATTAACCCATTTTATGATCGAAGAAGTTTGGCTTTTTCGGGCTTAAAATATGATGCCAATTGCCAAGAGTATCTACATTTTCTGTGCCTCTTTTGATTTTTCTTTTTTTATTTTATTTTTTTGAGATAAGAGATAACTATCATTAATTGCTGCCAGAAAGGGCACATTACATCAACTTTAACTCTTGGATCATATCTCTAGACCAAGCAAAACAAAAGACCTAATTAACACCTCTGAGCCTTCAACAAGTAGCACAACCTAATTAATCTCATTCCAACTTAGGAATCAAGTTGACTAGATAGTTGAGAACAACTTGTAGGTAATAGCAAACTGCAAATGAAACAAATAAGGCACACACGTGGGTAAATCGGGACAAAATTCCACCTAGACCTACCGGGACTTGGTACTGAAATAATAAAGATAAAAACTAGACTAATAATGACAAGACTCGCCCTAGATTTCACCCTGAATTTCAAAGCGGCCATACGAGGCCTACCTTAAGAGAAAATCTACCGAAAATTTGGCGGAACTTCCTCTAAAAATAGACTACTCAAAAACCTGTAGAAAGATAATCACACTACTAGACAATCGATCATTATTCTCATAGAGCCATCCTGTTCCCCGATTCAAAACAAGTTCCACCATAACACAAGTCTCGACCTAAGAACATTTAGCCACTAAGTGATCAAAGCAATCTAATACACATGATCTACAAGAAAATAAAATAGAAAGATAATCCCCCAGGTTATCAGAACAATTCTAGTACACAAGATTATATACATATATATAAAAAAGGGTAAAGGATCGATAAGTCCTACAATGTGGAAGCAGTGACAGTTATGCCTCAACTCCATGTACGCCCGACCCCAACTAATCTAGCTTGCAAGGTAGGCATTTGAAACCGAAAGGCCCAGGGGAAATGCTTTTAAAAACCGTTAGAGTGAGTGGATGAAAAATAAGTAATTTCAAAATATATAAATACAACTTAATGCTTCCCCAATTTATTCTCTTAAAAACCTTGCATGCAGTAAGGTCTTGCAATGTCAAGCCTCGAATTTTAGAATAACAATTTAAAATCCGAAACATGAAAATACTACAAACTCAAAATATCATCCTGAAAATTTTTCTTTTCTTAACATACTCACCACACGAAAGAAAATCAAACCGAATTTAGTCTCGGTTAATTATTACAACTCAAATCCAAACTGTAATGTAAAGCTCTAAATGAGCATACACACACCTCACAACTAAATAAATAACAAAACTGCTGTAACACCTAAGCAGCTCGGTCACCTTCCTGGTTATCCTGACCTGCAGGAATATCCGCTACACCATTGAATAGTGTACCGGGATTGCAACAACACAAAACCCGGTAAGCTTATGAAAGCTTGTATGAGTAAAAGAATGAACTGTTACTTAATTGAATCTCATTTATTCCCACACACAGCAACACTCAATAATTTTCACATATGCAAATAATAACAATCTCAATCAACACCAATTCAATATATCAAGACAACCCAACTCACAACTTTCTCCACAACTCTCATCATCGTATTTATAAAAATACGGTACTTGACAGACTAGAGCTCTAACTGAATCGTAGCCCGTCACCTGGCCTAGGTTATGGCATCCGACATATTTATCAATTATTGTATTTCATCAATATGTATACCTATATACATATTTAGAACGTCCAATAATTTCACATACGCAACCAATCGTATCCCATCATCCACACTAGGATTAGAGCGTCCGATTACCCACACCAGTCATTACGTCGACCCTAAACCCATAAATGAACCCAACATATAATATCACATACTGAAATCAACCCAACCAAGATACATCATATTATTATGGAATTACACAATTGTAATATAATCAACTCATCAATTCAACTCAATCACATCATCAATCAACCAATCCACTCATCAATATATATTTTCCACGTAAATATATATATACGTAATCATCCACTCAGGAATGACCACTAATACCATCTATAGTTCACACAAGAAAATTATGAAATTCGTTTGTATAGTTAAAATTCATTTTACTTACCTATGGACCGTGGTGATTCAAGTCCATGAAATTTTAAAACAAATATTTAATCCGCAAATATATTTTCACACAATTACCAAAAATAAATAAATTAAAATGCTCGGTTCGTAATATGAACCACGTGAGTTTTACTCACCTTGAAACTCCCGCTGCGTCTTCAATATAATTATAATTTATAATTAACGCCGAATAGCCCACTCAAATAAAATCCGTCAATCACCTAATCAAATGTGATTCGAATTTAGCCAACAATTTTCAACACATAATTTAACTACTAATTAACGGCCAGATTCTAATTTACATTAAAATCCGACGAGCGGTTTCTCACGAATCGCTCCCCTAATTACCGTTTTTCACATATACGAAGATCCAACGGTCGGATCTTCGCCCATGACCACACAAAGCCTCTGGGACAGTCATATGATCATCATAACAAATTTACAAGTTCATCCGACGGTCATAATTTCACAGATCAAAAATCTAACGACCGAAATCGATCGAAATCACAAAATTCATAACTAATTCATACGATATCCGAAAAATGCGTATAATAAGCCGAAATGATCGTATCGAAACATAGAATCAAAAAATGGATAGAAACCAAATTTTAGACTTCCGGAGGTGGCCGGAAAAGGCCGCCGGAATTAGGGACAGAGCCGCCACCGACCACCACCAATGGTGTCGGGGCCGAGCTTGTCCCCTTCGTTTCATCATTCTGAGCAACTTTCATAACTAGCACAAGACCTAAAAATGACGGGAAGGCATCGAAATTACCGATTTACAGTCGGCGGTCGGAAAATATGCAGAAACCGGTGAGCTTGAAAACCGACTTGAAAACTGCAACCTCAGGCCCCGATCCCTTCTGGAAACTTGTTTAAAACTTCCTTGCGAACTCAACAAGACAAGAATCACAAGAAACGATCGTGTATAGCTCGAGATATCTTGATCGAAAGTTTCGGTATTTCGATCTGTTCGGGTCGAGCTCCGACGAACGTGAAAACGTTCGACCCAGTTCCGGCCCTTCTTGGTGCTTGTAGAGGAAGTTGAGGCGAGCTCAATGAGACAAGAATCAAGTGAAATGATGAAGTGTAGCTCAAGATATCAAGATGGAACCGAAAATGGCCGTTTTCGGTTCGGGCTGTGCCGCTGCCGCCACGGGCTGCGCCGCCTTGTGAAACTGCCTCCGGGAGCTAGAGCAGCTCGAGACGAACGCCTGGGACTTGGTTTGAGGTCGAGAGGTGGTCTGTGGAGGGAGAACAATTATGGAGAAAATTTCCTCCCCTTTTCGGTCGAGAGCGACTGTGAGAGAGAGAGAACCAGTTTTTTTTCTTTTTCTTTTTCCAGAAACAGAAGGAAGAAGAAGAACCGGTAGAAGAAAAAATTAGGGTTTCCAAAATTTTTTCTATATATACATGTTTCGGAAAACTTCGAAATTCGATAACTAATTCAGAAAAAATCTGATTTTTCTGTTCCGTACGTGTACGGACTCGTATCGACGAGCTCTACAACTTTCATAAAGGAAGTTTCTCCAAATTTCGTACGTAGAAAAAGTCGATTTCTCGAACCGAGTATTTCGAGCTTTTCGTTAAAGTAAACGTTTCGAAACTTCGATAATTGTAAAAATGAATGATTATCGAACATAAATCGTGAAATCGCCTAATAATCATTCGATACAATCACTCGAATTTAAAATGGAAATTGCGGGTATTACAATCTACCCCCCTTAAAGGAATTTCGTCCCGAAATTCAAGTACCAAATTCCCCAAAAAGCTGTGGATACCTCGTCCTCATGTCAGATTCTAACTCCCATGATGCATCACCCTCATCATGACGACTCCACAACACCTTCACGAGATCAACCTCTTTCCTACGAAGTTTCTTTGTAGACCTATCCAAGATACGAACAGGTTCAACTACAAACGTCACATCCGGGTTCACTTCGATCGTACCGTGGTCAATCACGTGAGACTCATCTCGAACATACTTCCTGAGTAGAGACACATGGAAGACGTTGTGCACACCCGACATGCTAACAGGTAAAGCGAGACGATATGCCAAGTTACCAACCCTTTCTAGAATCTCAAAGGGTCCAACATACCTCGGTGCGAGTTTCCCCTTCTTGCCAAATCTCACCACACCTTTCATAGGTGAGACTTTCAAGAACAAATGATCACCTATCTCAAACTCCAATGGTCTCCTCTTCAAGTCAGCATAACTCTTCTGTCTACTCTGAGCGGTTCGGATTCTGTCCCGAATAGTAGTGACCTTCTCTGTAGTCTCATGTACAATCTCAGGTCCGATGAGCCCTTTATCCCCTGCTTCCGCCCAACAGATAGGAGTTCTACATGGCCTACCATAAAGAGCCTCATATGGAGCCATACCGATACTAGAGTGATAGCTGTTGTTGTAGGCAAACTCTACCAATGGCAGATGATCTGCCCAACTACCCTTAAAATCCAGAACACAAGCTCTGAGCATGTCCTCCATCACCTGATTTACTCTCTCAGTCTGTCCATATGTTTGTGGGTGAAATGCAGTGCTCATAGCAAGAGACGTACCAAATGCCTTATGGAACCTACACCAGAATTCTGAAGTGAAACGAGCATCACGATCAGATACAATCGTCGCAGGCACTCCATGAAGCCTCACTATCTCGTTCACATATAACTTACACAATGCATCACCTGAGTACGTTTTTGCCACCGGAAGGAAGTGTGCTGATTTAGTCAACCGGTCAACAATCACCCAAATTGAGTCATAACTTTGCCTGGATCTGGGCAATCCAATCACAAAGTCCATAGAGATATCTTCCCATTTCCAAACAGGAATCGATAAGGGGTTCAACATTCCTGCTGGTCTCTGATGCTCTGCCTTCACCTGTTGACAGGTAAGACACTTCGACACGTGTTCCGCCACATCCCTCTTCATACCATACCACCAAAACTGCCTTCGTAGATCCATATACATTTTAGTACCTCCTGGATGTATAGTATATCGAGACCTATGTGCTTCTCGCATGATCTCCTCCCTGAGGTTATCAACACTCGGTACATACAATCTCCCTCGAAATCTCAACCCTCCATCAGCCCCAATCATCCACTCAGAAGGACCCTCCACATCCGGGTCAGCAGTCATCTCAGCAATCCTCGCCTGAGCAAACTCATCAAGTGTCTGACCCTGAATGATCCTGGAGATCAAGGTGGGCTGTAAGGTGATACTACCGAGAAAGATTCCCTGTCCTGCTCCTGCGGGCATAAGGTCGAACTCAGATGCAGCTTCTAACATGCGCCACTCCCGTACCATAATCGATGCCATGATTACCCGCGGTTTCCTACTCAAAGCATCCGCCACTACATTCGCCTTTCCGGGATGATACTCCAAAGTGAAATCATAGTCCTTAATGAGCTCCATCCATCTCCTCTGCCTCATGTTCAATTCCTTCTGGGAGAATAGATACTTCAAACTCTTGTGATCAGAAAAGAGTTCAAATTTCTCACCATAAAGATAGTGCCTCCAAATCTTCAAGGCAAACACCACAGCTGCTAGCTCTAGATCATGAGTAGGGTAATTCCGCTCATGTACCTTCAACTGTCTAGAACCATAAGCAACAACACTACCATTCTGCATCAACACACACCCCAAACCCTGATGAGATGCATCACTGTAAATGACTAATCCACCACCACTAGTAGGAATAGTCAACACTGGAGCTGTAGTCAATCTAGTCTTCAGCTCAATGAAAGCCTTCTCACACTCATCCGACCATACGAACTGAGTGTCTTTCCTGGTCAATTTGGTCAAAGCCGAAGCAATACCAGAAAACCCTTCAATGAAGCGCCTGTAATAACCGGCCAATCCAAGGAAGCTACGGATTTCTGTAACCGTAGTAGGGCGACTCCAACTTATCACTGCTTCAACCTTCGAAGGATCCACAGAAACTCCATCCTTCGAGACCACATGACCAAGGAACTTGACTTCACTCTGCCAGAAGTCGCACTTCTCGAACTTGGCAAATAGTTTCTGCTCTCTCAATGTCTGCAGCACTATCCGCAGATGCCTCTCATGCTCAGCTGACGACCTTGAATAAATCAAGATGTCGTCAACGAACACTACCACAAAATGATCCAAGTAAGGACTGAACGTACGGTTCATCAAGTCCATAAATGCTGCGGGGGCATTCGTGAGACCAAAAGGCATGCCAAGAAACTCAAAATGTCCATACCTGGTCCTGAACGTCGTCTTTGGAATATCCTCCTCCTTCACCCTCAACTGGTGATATCCAGACCTCAAGTCAATCTTCGAGAATACAGTAGCTTCTCTAAGCTGATCGAACAAGTCATCAATCCTAGGTAAAGGGTACCTATTCTTGATGGTCACCTTGTTCAACTGTCGATAATCCACACGTAGACGAAGTGAACTATCCTTCTTCTTCACAAACAACACTGGTGCGTCCCAAGGAGACACACTTGCCTGAATGAACCCTTGTGCAAGTAAGCCCTCAATCTGAACCTTCAACTCCTGAAGTTCAGCTGGAGCCATTCGATAGGGTGCTTTCGACACAGGTGAAGTACCTGGTATCACATCAATGGAGAAGTCCATTACCCTTTTCGAAGGTAACCCACGGATCTCCTGAAACATGTCTTCATACTCGGAAACTACAGGAATCCCTGTAATCTTTGAAGTACTACTCCCTGATTCAATATGGGCCAAAATCCCTATCCTCATGGTGATGTCAGACTTCAGACAACGGTAATGAAACACCGGTTGTCCCGGAACATGGAAGGACATAATCATCCTAAAGCAATCAATAACAGCATGGTTCGGGCTCAACCAATCCATACCCAAAATCACATCATACGTGTGATCCAGAATCACAATCAAAGATGCAGAGAACTCTCTGCCACCAATCCCAATAGGGCAATCATCACAAAGCATGCTAAGCTCAAGAGACACACCGAGAGGTGATGTAACACACAATGATCTAGTCATAGGCATAGCAATCAAACCCAAAACATCCACAACCGAACTAGATATGAAAGAGTGTGAGGCTCCCGTATCAAACAGTACTCTAGCAAGAAAGTGAAAAACAGATAAGGTACCTTCCACTCCCGTGCCTGCCTGACCGATGGCAAAGACTCTAGCATGAGCAGGTGGTAACTGCCTCTGCTGGTTACCCTGCACTCTACCCTGAATCCGAGGACACTCCCTAGCCTGATGCCCTGCCTGTCCACAACTGTAGCATAACCTACCCCGTGGCTTCGTGCACGCACGAGAGATGTGGCCCGGCTCGCCACAGTTAAAGCACTTCACTGGAGCTGCTGGAGCTATCTGCCTGATAGGCATAGCCTGAACAGGAGGAGCTACTGCTGCCCTAGCTGGACCCTGATGCTGAAACTGAGTTCTCTGTCTCTTCCAGAACCCACCCCTGAAGTCTCTAGCTCTACTGCTCCCTGCTATGGCCTTTCCCTTGCCCTGGAAATCTCTCTCAGCAGACTCCTTCTCTCTACGAATCAGGTTCTGCTGCTCAATGATCTGTGCCTCAGCCAAGATCTCTCTCTTGGTCTTCAGCTCCAAGATGGCTACATCACGCTCAATCGAAGGACTCAACCCTCTCTGAAACTTCTTAGCCAAGTCCTCATCCTCCATCTGCCTCACATACTTGTACAATCTGGAGAACTCCGCATCATACTCAATTACGGTCATCTTCCCCTGTACAAGTGCAAGGAACTCTCGCTCCAACCTCTCCTTCACTGCTGGTGGAAAGTACTTCTCCCTGAACAGCCTCTCAAAGCCGTCCCATGCCAAGGTAGACACCTCAATGCTCCTCTGAGTGACGTTCCACCACACCCTAGCCTCATCCTTCAGCATGAAAGCGGCTAGCTTCCTCTTATCGTTCTCACTGCAATCAAGCAGATCGAAATAGGTCTGCAAATCCTCTATCCAACGATCCGCCACCATATAATCTGTGTCTCCTCCAAACTTGGTTGCTCCCAAGCGAGTAATTTCCCTTGCTAGCATCAGCAAGCGAGCAGGATTATCAACCACAGCCACAGGAGGAATAGGCTGATCCTCATAAGGTGCATCTTCCTCCGACTCGAATACTTCTTCGACTGGAGGGGCCCTACCCCTTCCTCGGCCTCTACCCCTGCCACGAGATCTACCTCTACCCCGACCTCTGGCCTCGTTTCCCTCAATCTCCATTACCTAATAAGCATGATATACTTGATTAATACACGCATAACACTTAAACAAAGCATCAGTCAGATGCAAGTCCATATTAACAAAGTACTGATCATACATAACGATACTTAAATTTCCTAAAAGTACTAACGTTCCTAGCCAACCTAACGCACTCACATACCCAATGACATTGTCAATACCGAAGAGCACACGATGGGGATCCGCTGCAGACGGGTCATCACTCGGTAAGTATTGACATATCACCAAATATGTACCTTACGCTCTGATACCAAACTGTCAAGCCCCGAATTTTAGAATAACAATTCAAAATCCGAAACATGAAAATACTACAAACTCAAAATATCATCCTGAAAATTTTTCTTTTCTTAACATACTCACCACACGAAATAAAATCAAACCGAATTTAGTCTCAGTTAATTATTACAACTCAAATCCAAACTGTAATGTAAAGCTCTAAATGAGCATACACACACCTCACAACTAAATAAATAACAAAATTGCTGTAACACGTAAGCAGCTCGGTCACCTCCCTGGTTATCCTGACCTGCAGGAATATCCGCTACACCATTGAATAGTGTACCGGGATTGCAACAACACAAAACCCGGTAAGCTTATGAAAGCTTGTATGAGTAAAAGAAGGAACTGTTACTTAATTGAATCTCATTTATTCCCACACACAGCAACACTCAATAATTTTCACATATGCAAATAATAACAATCTCAATCAACACCAATTCAATATATCAAGACAACCCAACTCACAACTTTCTCCACAACTCTCATCATCGTATTTATAAAAATACGGTACTTGACAGACTAGAGCTCTAACTGAATCGTAGTCCGTCACCTGGCCTAGGTTATGGCATCCGACATATTTATCAATTATTGTATTTCATCAATATGTATACCTATATACATATTTAGAACGTCCAATAATTCCACATACTCAACCAATCGTATCCCATCATCCACACTAGGATTAGAGCGTCCGATTACCCACACCAGTCATTACGTCGACCCTAAACCCATAAATGAACCCAACATATAATATCACATACTGAAATCAACCCAACCAAGATACATCATATTATTATGGAATTACACAACTGTAATATAATCAACTCATCAATTCAACTCAATCACATCATCAATCAACCAATCCACTCATCAATATATATTTTCCACGTAAATATATATATACGTAATCATCCACTCAGGAATGACCACTAATACCATCTATAGTTCACACAAGAAAATTATGAAATTCGTTTGTATAGTTAAAATTCATTTTACTTACCTATGGACCGTGGTGATTCAAGTCCATGAAATTTTAAAACAAATATTTAATCCGCAAATATATTTTCACACAATTACCAAAAATAAATAAATTAAAATGCTCGGTTCGTAATATGAACCACGTGAGTTTTACTCACCTTGAAACTCCCGCTGCGTCTTCAATATAATTATAATTTATAATTAACGCCGAATAGCCCACTCAAATAAAATCCGTCAATCACCTAATCAAATGTGATTCGAATTTAGCCAACAATTTTCAACACATAATTTAACTACTAATTAACGGCCAGATTCTAATTTACATTAAAATCCGACGAGCGGTTTCTCACGAATCGCTCCTAATTACCGTTTTTCACATATACGAAGATCCAACGGTCGGATCTTCGCCCATGACCACACAAAGCCTCTGGGACAGTCATATGATCATCATAACAAATTTACAAGTTCATCCGACGGTCATAATTTCACAGATCAAAAATCTAACGACCGAAATCGATCGAAATCATAAAATTCATAACTAATTCATACGATATCCGAAAAATGCGTATAATAAGCCGAAATGATCGTATCAAAAAGATAGAATCAAAAAATGGACAGAAACCAAATTTTAGACCTCCGGAGGTGGCCGGAAAAGGCCGCCGGAGTTAGGGATAGAGCCGCCACCGACCACCGCCAATGGTGTCGGGGCCGAGCTTGTCCCCTTCGTTTCATCATTCTGAGCAACTTTCATAACTAGCACAAGACCTAAAAATGACGGGAAGGCATCGAAATTACCGATTTACAGTCGGCGGCCGGAAAATATGCAGAAACCGGTGAGCTTGAAAACCGACGTGAAAACTACAACCTCAGGCCCCGATCCCTTCTGGAAACTTGTTCAGAACTTCCTTGCGAACTCAACAAGACAAGAATCACAAGAAACGATCGTGTATAGCTCGAGATATCTTGATCGAAAGTTTCGGTATTTCGATCCGTTCGGGTCGAGCTCCGACGAACGTGAAAACGTTCGACCCAGTTCCGGCCCTTCTTGGTGCTTGTAGAGGAAGTTGAGGCGAGCTCAATGAGACCAGAATCAAGTGAAATGATGAAGTGTAGCTCGAGATATCGAGATCGAACCGAAAATGGCCGTTTTCGGTTCGGGCTGTGCCGCCGCCGCCACGGGCTGCGCCGCCTTGTGAAACTGCCTCCGGGAGCTAGAGCAGCTCGAGACGAACGCCTGGGACTTGGTTTAAGGTCGAGAGGTGGTCTGTGGAGGGAGAACAATTAAGGAGAAAATTTCCTCCCCTTTTCGGTCGAGAGCGACTGTGAGAGAGAGAGAACTAGTTTTTTTTCTTTTTCTTTTTCCAGAAACAGAAGGAAGAAGAAGAACCGGTAGAAGAAAAAATTAGGGTTTCCAAAATTTTTTCTATATATACATGTTTCAGAAAACTTCGAAATTCGATAACTAATTCAAAAAAAATCCGATCTTCGTGTTCCGCACGTGTACGGACTCGTATCGACGAGCTCTACAACTTTCATGAAGGAAGTTTCTCCAAATTTCGGACATAGAAAAAGTCGATTTCTCAAACCGAGTATTTCGAGCTTTTCGTTAAAGTAAACGTTTCGAAACTTCGATAATTGTAAAAATGAATGATTATCGAATATAAATCGTGAAATCGCATAATAATCATTCGATACAATCACTCGAATTTAAAATGGAAATTGCGGGTATTACATGCAAATTCTCTTAATAATTCTCTTTACTGAATCTCAAACAAGTATCGTAAAACCTCTCGAAATCTCTTTAAAATCTCATATGATAAGTACCTCAAAATCATTCAGAAAATCTCATATATCTAGTAGTATACTCATCCCATAAAACTCTTGAAATCTATGTGATGACTAAAGGGAACTGTCAACTAGTCATCTCATGCCACTTGGAGGGAATTGTTGAACAGGGAAGCATCGAAGGGGACTGCCAACCTGACGAGGAGGTGATGGCTAGAGAGTACTTCCGACTAACTATCTCATGTCATCTGAAGGGGACTATCGACCAGATAACACATCAGAGGGTACTGCTGAAGGTAATATTCTGAAGGGTACTGCCGACCAGAATATTGTTTGGAGGGAACTGCCGACTAGGTAATGCATGCATGCGCTACATATTTACCTCCTCGAATAAACTGAACTCAATCTCGTTAAAATATCGAAATCAGGAAATCTCGATAACTAATTTATACTCAAAGTATTAAATCCCCACATTTCTCCTAATAACTCGATATTCGCATAATTCGAAAATAACAAATGTTGTCGGAAGGAAAACTCAATATTTGTACTGTAAATCCTCAATAAATCATCAAAAGCATAAATCAAGAATGTTTGATAACTCAAATCTCATAAAACTCAATAATTCAATATATCAAGACATTATAAATGCATAAAATCTCAATATCATATCTTAAACTAAATCTCATAAATAAATGCTCGAAAGTACTGTATGCATAATTTATATTAAAATCAATTGTCCACTCACAGTACGACATAGGTGGTCACACGTAAGAATTTCCTCATCAATCATTGATTTGGTACGTCATCTTGTACACAACGATACATCTTAAGCAACTATTCCCAATTAAATTAAATACGATTCTAAAAATGAAATCCTTGTAAATCAACATCTCCATTTCTTCTCGGATTCAATCCAAACTTCATCATTAACACCAATTCTTTAATTTAAAGGTTCTAGGGTAGAATCGAGAGAAATCCGACGGTCGGATTCTCGTATCGATAACCAAAATTCCAAACTTTGGAAATTCACAATCGATAACAACCTTCTCTGATTTTCCACCAAAATCATATCTACAAATTCTATAACTCACAATTGATTTATCTAGCGAAAAACAGAAAACTAGAACCGGCCCTACGCGCCTCTACACGCTACCAATATTGCCCCACGCGCTGCCGGCCAACTCTAAATTGGTTCACCAAATTTTACCAGCAAGTTCATCTTAACAATCCAAACAACTTTCTCAACCACAACAAATCCCAAAAATACCTTGGTTGGCCAGAAATCAGCTTGATCGGAGAAGGGCCGATATGCACAGTGAATTCTTCAATTCTCCTTCCATACCTTGAATTGGATCATGAAACTTGGAGGGATTTATCAGCCAATGATGGTTTTCGATTAGGATAGATTTCATTGCGGGAGATGACTGGAATCGGAAGAAATCATCAGAAAACCTCAATATGCTACGGTGGTGTTCTTGGCTTCGATTTTCTCTTCTACGGCCAAATTGATGTGACCCACTACCACCAGCGTGTTGAGGAGGAGGAGGCACATCAAACAAGCCCGGTGCACACCGTCAGATGACCGGATAGCGGCGAATCAAAGAAACTAGATATGCCAAAGAGAGGGAAGCGAAGAGGGGAGAGAGACAGAGAGAGAGAGAGTTACCCGAGGGTGGGTTCCAGATATAGAAACCTACCACAGTAACCATCCCTATTTATACCAAATTACCATGAACAATAATTTTGCTTTTTTCGTTCATAACTTTCGCATACGAACTTCGATTTAAGCGTACCACATGTCTACAGACTCGTTTTAACGTCTTCTACAATTTTGTAGAAGAAAGTTTCCTAAAAAACTGGCCCCAATAAAAATCAACTCTTGAAACCCTCTAAAAAGTGCAAAACAAAAGTAAAAAGGTAAGGATAATTATCATTTACCATCCCAATGACTAGTAAATGGTAAATTTAGGTACGGGATGTAACAAATAAAAATTGCAAGCATCCGAGCAATAGCCCATGATGTGGCCCAAAACCATAACCCAGGCCACCTAAGGGGATCCACAGACCTCAAGACATATACAGTTGTCGCCATCGATCTGCGCTACCACCACTCTTGATAGAAGCATAAAATGCGATATATATATATATATATATACACACACATACACGAAGCCATTTCAAAGAGGACGTCCGCACCTCGATCGAGCTTCAACGGAGCAGGGGGGATTGCAGCTTGCTGCAGAAAACCTACAGTTGCAGGTCGGGTTGCTGCCCAGAACTTGCAACCCCAACCTCCTCCGAAGTCGAATGCTGCCCATAACCGTTCGGGATGCCTCCGGCCTCCCTCCAACAAGCCGCGCGCCGCCGTCCCCCTGGAATGCCTTAGTTGCGTTGACGTTCGCACTTTAGCGAAGTGCGAAAGTCCGCTTCAAAACCGGACTATATATATATATATTATTCATGGATTAAATTATGTTTAGTCTCTGTACTATGACCCATTTTTCATTTTAGTTGACATTCTCAATTAATCTGAAAAATCTCTAACATCTCAATTTCCGTCTAATCGGTACACCCGATAACATTCCGACAATTTGGGTCATTAAGTTGCTGATGTGGCACTCGAAGCCACACCACCTCAGTAGTTTGCATGCCACATAAGCTGTAAATTGTCCAATATGCCCCCTCGATTTTCCCCCATTCTTCACCAAAAAATGTAGCTAAAGTGATTAATTTTTCACTCCAAACCCCCAACTGCAATAGCAACAAATAAAGCATATATATTGAAACTCTAGCAACAAGAATCACAATTCATCAAATAGAATAAACTGAAAAGCATTCAACTTCATTCAAACAATGCACTAACCAAAAATCATTCCATTAACTAAAAAAGCATTCACTTTCATTGAAAATAATGTATTGTGCAGCAAGCTATGAAAAATCTCTGATTAACTAAAAACAAAATTAGAGCATTACATCCCTCATCAATAGTTCAAGCGTGACATTAATTTAGCTGTATTCATCTTAGCAAAAGATTAGAGCTAGCAACTAAATGAGAGAACACATAGTTGCACAAAAAAGGATGTCCACAATTAATTGCTACATTATGCTAATCTAAAGAGGTCTATTGAACCACTATTTTCCATCTCTTGTACCTGATCTCTCTATGATCCTGTGGGATGACCTTGTTGAAGTTGCCGCCTTGTTTTGTTGATGCTGTAGAAGCTTGTGGAGGCCTGACTCGGCTGACCCGGTCCCGACCCGACTTGGGTGGAAACCACCCTCCCTGTCGCAGCCGCCACGGGACCCGGGCCTCCCTGCCTTCGCCCCGAGCAGCCCAGCCGCTCCTCGCCCTCAATTTCGCCAGCCGCTGCTCCCCTGCCTAGATCGAAGCATCTTCCGAGCCTCAAACCCGACCCCGCCAGAAATTAACTTTTCCGGCGGTGCACGGGCCGATCCTCCCTATTTTCGTGATGTCCTATTCCTTCTGATCATCCCCATATAAGCCTTGCTTCACAATTTTGTATATGGAGCGAAAGATCAAGGATTGAAGTTTTCGATGGCTGAGATTCAATCTGGAAACTGATCAGAGGGTCGAGATTAATCCAACTTCAAAGCCCGATCTAGGACGATCTAGACCTTATCTCGGAAAAATTTAGGTATTAACGTTATTCATAATTTCATTTTGAAGAAGTTTGTAGTTGACAACTTTTGCATCTAAGGTGGTTGACCGGCGTTGACCACCGTCTGACCGCCGCGTGTGGCGGCGCGTCGGAGCAAATTTTGAGTTTATATTATCTGGAGGATAAGCTAAGCATCCATACGAGCGTTTTGATATATAACATGGTCATGTTAGAAAAAGTTGATAAATAGTCAATTTAAGTTTTGACGTTACTATTTACTGTTTTACAGTTTATCTTCGGTTTACGATTTACGTTTTACTTCAAATTTTAATATGATGATCATATGACTGTCACGATGACTTTGTGTGGTCACAGGGGAGGATCCGACCATTGGATCTTCATATAATTGTAAAACTGTGATTCGGGAGGCGATCTGTGAAGATCCGTCCGTCGGATTTTCGTATAATTTTGATAGGATGTTTCCAAGGGCGATCCGTGAGGATCTAACCGTTGGATCATTGTTTAACTTCGATCTGACCGTTGGATCGTCTTTATTTTAGAATCTGACCGTTGGATCGTCTTTATTTTAGAATCCGACCGTTGGATCATCATTTAAGTTTATTTCGTGCTTCGTTTGCTAAGTAAAGACCATACTGGATAGGTGCTTGACGGCTTGAATTGACGAGCATTTGGATTATTGTGATTTGTATATAAGTGAAGAAGCAGCGGGAGTTTCGAGGTGAGTAAAACTCACGTGGTTCATATTACGAACCGAGTACTTTAAATTATTTACTTTTATAATTGTGTGAAAATATTTATGGATTAAATATTTGTTTTTAAAATCACATGGACTTGATCAACTACGGTCCATAGGTAAGTAAAATGAATTTTAATTATACAAATGAATTTCACGATTTTCTTGTGTGAACTATAGATGGTATTAGTGGTCATTTCTGAATGGAAGATTACGTGTGTGTGTATATATATATATATATATATATATTTATGTGGAATATATATATTGATTTGATGTGTTGTTGAGTGATGATATGATTGAGTTGGAATGATGATTTGAATTATATTTCAAATGCTTAAATTTTATAATAATATTATGTATGTTGGATGAGTTGATTTCATTGTGTGAAAACATATTATTGTGCTCATTATGAATTTAGGGTCAACGTAGTGACCGGTAGGGGGGAATCAGACGCTCTAATCCTATGTGGATGATGGGATACGATTGGTCGAGTAAGTACGATTATCGAATGTTCTAAATATGTATATAAGTATACATATTGATGAAATACGATAAAGATAAATATGTCGGATGGCATAACCTAGGCTAGGTGACAGGCTACGATTCTGTTAGAGCTCTAGTTTGTCAATACCGTATTTTTATAAATACGATTTCGGGGTTTTGAGAAGAAAGATGTGAATTAGGGTTTTGTGTTGATTTGGTGATTGATTTGAGATTGTTGGTTTCTTGTGGACGTGGGAATTGTTGAGTGTTGACTTGGGTGAAAATAAATATAATTTAATTAAACAACCGTTCTTTCTTTTTACTCATACGAGCTTTTAAAAGCTTACCGGGTTTTGTGTTGTTGCAATCCTGGTACACTATTCAAATGGTGTAGCGGATATTCCTGCAGGTCAGGATAACCAGAGAGGTGACCGTATTGTTTAGGTGTTGCATCATTTATTTTGATTTCATTTAAGTTGTGAGGTTTGTTATGCTCATTTAGAGCTTTACAATTTATTTTGTAAGTGAGTTGTAATAATTAACCGAGACTAAATTTGGTTTTTAGAATTAAATTGTGTGGTGAGCTTGTTAAGAAAGAGAAATTTTCAGGATGGTTATTTTAAGTTGTAGTAATTCATGTTTCGGATTTTGAATTTTTATTCAAAAAAATTCGGGGTGTGACACCAAAAATCTAGGGTCTCTCTCTCTCTCACAGTTTTGTGCCTTTTATTATTTTCTCATGAGTTGTGTAAGATAGTTCCATTGATGTAATGACTCTTTTGACAATCAATATGTCGTTATATGTAATTTAATTTTGTTGATTAATAACAGTAATGACATTATTAGGAATTTCATATAACTGCCTGTTTTACTATTAATGCAAAAGCTATGTACACACCAAAGAAAAATTCTCCAATCTCCCTCTTGTCGGCGGCACACCTGTGTCTCTTTGAGGCTGTGCGACTACTGTCGAATGGGTGATGTAATGGTTCCAAAGCAGGTTCTCTTGAGATGGTGGTGTTGGAGGTCCTAGTGGACGGTTCGGCAGTTTCCGGTGCAACAGATGTATTGTATGGTGATCGGTTTTGGTCGGTCTCTAGGGTGCCTTCGACGGCTTAGAAGGGGATGGATCTCGGCCCTTTTGCTTCCAAGACGCAGCTCTAGCTTCTGGTGGATGTTTCGGTCGGGAATTTAGGTGAACCCCAAGCCGTTGTGCTTCTGCTTGGCTTTCCTGTTTCAGGGCTCCTTGGTGGTAGGAATTGCTTTGTTGACGGCACTGGAAATCTGTGGAGGCGCTGGATCGACTGCGACGTTGGGTCAAGGTGGGAGCTGTATGGCATGGTTGGGCCGAGGCTTGGCTTGGGCCGACCTGATGGATTTGGAGGGGGCCTCTCCTCTTGGGGCTACTTTTGGACCTTAGTACTTGGGCTAGGGTTTTAATCCTAAACCTTTTATCTAATTACAATGAATTCGTTGTATTTAGGAAGCTCAGCACCGATGTGCTCTCTATGTATCTCTAGTGCCTTTGGAATAGTATCAAAGGAGAAACTCTGCTACATCTACTTATTTGAATGTATAATGAATAAGACTATATGTATGTACCACTTGTGAGTACTACCACTAGTTTCTTGTCTGTTTATGGCCTTAAATGACAGCGGAGTGGTATGTAACGGCCTATTCTAGATTGTAATGAATATACTATATATTTTGTACTACCACTAGTTTCTTGTCTGTTTATGGCCTTAAATGACAGTGGAGTGGTATGTAACGGCCTATTCTAGATTGTAATGAATATACTATATATTTATTTAACTCAATAAAACCAAAGAAAAACATTTGTCATACAATATTTTGTTTTTCATATTTTCCAATGTGGGTTTAGTAGGTTGCTGTGAGCAATTTGGCTTCTAATTCTTATGTTTACATTATGATGGCTTCCAAAGAAAAATATATTTTTGAGATTTGCCCTGCGTTTTATTTAATATATAGTTAATATTTGAAATTCCAGCACGTGTTGCACAACACCACCGCCTTTTAGTTGATGCAATTTCTATAAATAACAGCTCACACGGACCCGAGATGGCGAGATGTGCCATGCAGACGCAAATCATGCAATCATCATTATTGCCGATCAAATATGGCACATAGTTTGCAGACAATATGATGGATCGGATCCATGAAATAACCAATTTCATATCTTCCTGAGGTTCTGAGGTGCTCATCATCATCACATTCTCAGAACCTCTATTATTCCATTGCTCTCTATAATTTTAGTTCCAACTACACTGTTTCTGAAGATTTCAAAAGTGGAATGGTTTGCTATCTAGATAGCCATTATAAGAGTGGCCGGTGAAGGGCGAGAGGCCGGGTCCTCGGATAGTTGATTCATTAGAGGAGGGAAGATGATGAATGTATTGAAAACAAAAAAAATAGCCAATATATATATATATATATATATATTTTTCAAAGAAAGCCAAAATAGTTTAGAACATTAGATTTTAGAAAAATAAGATGATCTTTTTTTTCAAATAACATGGAATAAATTAGCAAATAGATGACGTATGTAGATGACATGACATGACATGACAATTAGGATTGAGACTATAAATCTTAGACCTCATTGAGGCCAACAATCATTTTTATTTGCGTTACCCAAGTTTTTGACTAATTATTAAGTGCGTGATGACAATATTATCTCAAAAAAAAATCTGAAATCAATATAATTGCCAATTTTACTATTAATGGCAAACCTACGCCAAAGTGCCAAACCAAACACATTGGTAATATTACAATATAGTGTTTTTCTAGTACGGGTTTAGACCGGTTGTTTTGAGCAATCTGGCTTGTGATTCTCATGCTGCCTTCCAGAGTGATGACCCCACTGCCTCTTGACAGACTAATAATGCATGGACAAAAGTATCATGGGTAGTCCCACTTTCTCTACTGAGGATAGTGAGGACTAAAACGCTCGCGTGCAGTTAATTATAGCTAGTCCCATTATATATGGACCCGCGATGTGCCATGCAGACGCAGTCATCAATGCGAAGAAAAGACCACCACCCCTCATCGCATCCATATTTACCCAATACCATATCTTGCTGCTGAGGTTCTGAGATTGGCTCTTCATTTGAAATGGTTTGCTATATATCTATCTAGCTAGCATTAATCATTTCCAGGTTGAATTTGTTCGAGCTTTGAATTTTGAGGAGGAAAGATGGAGCTTTGGACGCTCTTCGTCACCGCATCAGTTCCGGTCTTGGAATCGTTCTTGATTACTGCGCTTGGCTCATATCTTGCACTTGATCGCGTGAACCTTTTGGGGCCAGATAGCAGGAAGCACTTGACCTCTGTAATTAGTTCTTTCTTTCCAACTTTTTTCAGTTTATTTACTACTCTTGAACACGATTCTCCCTCTCTTGTTTTGTTCGATCTTTTGCTTATAATGGAGTTATATATTCACTTGTTTTTGTCAAGAACAGATTGTATTCTATGTGAACACTCCAGCCCTGATTGCTACCAACCTTGCAGAGACAATAACATATGAGAGCCTCGTTAAACTGTGAGTTCAATTTTTTTTTTTTTATTAATCTCCCATGCCAGTTCAGTTAGATCATTCATAAATGACAATATGGTTAATTCTTTAGTTAAATTTGTTGAATTATTTTCCCAATTCAGTAATTGTTCACTGGGAAATGGTTTTCGCACTCTTCTTGTTACCATATTAGTTGTCACCATATCACTCCCACTTTTTTGTTTTTTATCCTCTGTGTTCTGTTTTTAGTTTTTAGTTTTGTACTCTGAGCTATAGCCCAGAGAACAATCCCTTTTTGAAAACTTGTCTATATATTACATGCCTTTTTCTTTTCTTTTTTTGTAAATTACCTTTTTTTTTTTTGAGAATATTTTTTGTAAATTACCTGTATCACATCTCTGCATAGTACTTAATATAGGAGCGCACAACACGATGCTTTGTGACTACTGTAACTAACTTTCTGTTTTTTTTGGATGTCTACTACAGTACTACTGTATAACTGACGTTCAAGCATCACTTCTGTAACGAACTTTCAAGATTCAATTATACCGATTAGCTTAATACACACTGGACCCAAAACACACACTCTCTGTGTTGGGTTTAATTTTCAAATAAAAAACGAAACAAAAAAGGAAAAACAAACGAATGATGGGAGAAAACGCGGGGAGTTTTGAAAAAAAATTTCCCCTTCTTTGCTGGGGAAGTGGGAAGTTATAGAGAGAGATTTTAGGAAGAAATAAATTGGAATTTTTTTATGTTATTTTGTTTATTACAATTATGTTCTTTGTTTATTAAAAGATATTTTTAGATAATCTATGGTCTAAGGATTTAGTCATCTTTTTCTGCCTACTTTGGCTAAAAAAATGGGTTCTCTTAAATATAATTAGTCTTTATTGACACATGCGATGCATGTGTGAAACATTTTTTTTTTTTTTATCTTTTTACTTGTTGGCAAAAAAAAGGAGGAAGTTATACATGTAGGATGTGTGGATATGGGAGGTTATATATGTAGATAGTAGGATCCACAGTTTACGCCTTTAGGGTTTTACGCCTACTTTGGCTAACAAAATAGGTTCTCTTAAATATAACTAGTCTTTATTGACACATGCGATGTATGTGTGAAACATTTTTGTTTTATCTTTTTACTTGTTGGAGAAAAAAAGGAGGAAATTATACCTGTAGGATGTGTGGATATGGGAGGTTATATATGTAGATAGTGGGATCGACAGTTTCTTTCTTTTTCTGAATTTTTATTTTCATTTTTTATTTGCAATTTACTATAATATCCTTCATATAAATTAAGCTTATACTTAAAGGATTTATCTTATTTCACACAGTCAAAGTGGGCTCTCTGAATATAGATATAGATAAAAGTTACTAAAGTTGACTCATTCTATTTTTATTTTTTAGTAATTAAATAAGAGTTTTTCTATTGTAACCTCTAAATTTACTCACTTGACCTCTATGCTTTTTAAACCTCCTATCAAATTTTCAAATACTAAATTTACTCATTAAACCTCACTAAAAGTTCCTCACATAACCTCACTCATATAATTTACAAACAAACTAAGATCTTTATAATAAAAAACTTAGTTATTTCAATGATTTAATTACTCTATAAATCTTAAT
The DNA here is from genome assembly GCA_025331145.1 of Rosa persica. Taxonomy (NCBI): domain Eukaryota; kingdom Viridiplantae; phylum Streptophyta; class Magnoliopsida; order Rosales; family Rosaceae; genus Rosa; species Rosa persica. The sequence goes on from WFKR01000007.1 coordinate 26,519,381, forward strand.
TACATCTCCATTCCTTAATCAGACAACATAAATCTCTAATCCAATAAAGAAAAATCAAACACAAGGTATTGAGTTTTAAAATTTAATAAAAATAAAATAACATGAACTATTATGTGATTTTTTATTTACTTATCTTTTTTAGCTGTGCAAAAAAAAAAAGATTAATCATTTTTTCTTAATGTTTCTCTATTTTCTGTACCTCATGATTAATTATTTAAATCTTTTTTATTTAATTTTATTTGTTAGCTCTGTTTTTTTTTCTTTTCTTCTTTTTGCAAATATAACGGATAGATTTAGATTTAGGTCATAATACAATTTATTTTGTTCTCCCTGACCAATATGCATTCAATATATGCATATCATACATTTTTATCTTAACCATAGTTTTATTTCTTATTAAATATATATGAATGTTTTAATGAGTATGTAGTGAAATTGGAAAATGAAAATAGATAGGGAAAATAATAAAGAATGCAATCCAATATTATTGAATTGGAAAGTTTAGAGAAAATAAATATAACAATTTTTTTGGTATAATTATTGTCCTTAATAGTCATTTTATTATAGGTTATATATGTCATTTAATAAATCATAATAGAGTGAGGTCAAGTGAGCAGATTTAGAGGTCTTAATAGAAACTCTCATTAAATAAAGCTTGAAATTGACACCTTTTTTTTACAAACCACATCCCCCTTCATGAGTAACTTTTAAATTAATTTGTGTATGAAGAAGAGTGTAGCTTGTAAAAAAAAAAAAAAGGGTGCCGATTTAGCTCGCCATAAAAATATATTAAGAACAAAGAATTACAAAGACGGGGCAAATGAACAAAGACTTTTTCTGGGGTTCTTAACGAAAACTAGCAACCACCCGAGCACTGTGATGTTCACAAAGAAAATTACAAAGAAAGATAAGCACCAAAGTATGGAAGCCTTTCACTTGAAGGAAAAGAAAAGCTATATTCCAAGCCTTATTAGGGAAACAATCTGCTTTTAACCCGAAAACGTTAAATTGTTGATCTGCAACCTGAAAACGTTAAATTGTTGATCCGCATACAATTAGTATAAAATTATGTAAAAGGTGCATTTAACACGTAACATTAACAACGATATGGTCCTAGTATAGAGTTAAGATCCAGTTAGACTGTCAGACCTGTCTCTAGTTGAGACATACTAAACCACGAACTAGACTCATTTATTTTTACTTTGGTTGTTTGTAGTGTTTTTTTTTTTTTTTTTTTTAATAAAGACCTAGTGCGGTTGCCCTCAAGCCTTGATTAATGAAACTGTCGAATACAGGGGGGACATTAAGCTTAAACCCTGATTACAATAAGCATCTAGAGAACATCCTGAAATACTATCATGAGTCTTTACCAAATGACTGTATTCAACTAGGCACCAACTAGCAAAGAGCGCTCTACTGGCGACTCTATTTGCTTTGACAAAGCGATGACATAACGGAAAGATAACTCGATATGTAACCCGATTACAATGTAGCATAATTACCATACACACAGTTTTCCTACTATGTTGCCGCCGGAAGATAAATCCGACGACACTTAGCTTCACCTTACCACTAGGCGGTAGCGACCATTTGACGAAGCAATGAACTTGCCGCCTACCTAAAGCAGACAAGGCACTTTGAGTGCACACACAGGCACGTAGCCCGACTAGTCCTACAAGATAGATGTAGGGACTTATTACACGCCTAAGGCGATACAATAATAACCAACTAAAATAAATAAAACTAAAACAAGCAATTAAAAAATCAGCCTAGACTTGGGCCCAAAGAAGGGTCCAAACCCACGACCCAATCCAAGAAGCAGGAGATACTCCAGCCACCAGCCAAGCCTGGCCCGATCCCACTGCCGGTGAATCCTCCACCGCGTTGCTCCACCACCTTCGTCTGGCCGCCGCCGACATCGATCTGCCATCTCCGTCACACCATAGAGATGTGGCGTCCCAGATCGTGTCCCATTGAAGAAGAAGCACCATGGAGAGAACCCAAACCAGATCGGATCCCTGAGACCCAAACGAGATCAGATCCCTGAGAGGGACGAACCGAAACCTGCCCACCGCCGCGATATCCTGCTTCCTGGATTGGGCCGTGGGTTTAGACCCTTCTTTGGGCCTAAGTCTGGGCTGATTTTTTAATTGCTTGTTTTAGTTTTATTTATTTTAGTTGGTTATTATTGTATCGCTTTAGGCGTGTAATAAGTCCCTACATCTATCTTGTAGGACTAGTCGGGCTACGTGCCTGTATGTGCACTCAAAGTGTCTTGTCTGCTCTAGGTAGGCGGCGAGTTCATTGCTTCATCAAATAGTCGCTACCGCCTAGTGGTAGGGTGAAGCCCCCAGTCGCGCTGCTATTTTCGCGTCACTGCTTGGCCGCCTCAGAACCCGCAACCCAGTCTGCTGATCGATCCAGTGAGGGACGAACCAAAACCTACCCACCGCTGCGATATCCTCCTCCTGTGCCTCACAGATAACCACATTGTCACACCAGAACCACAAGGGATCAACAATGGCCCATCCGAGGACGACAAAAAGGCTCGCCGCCAGACATGAAGGAAAACTCTCTTCTTTCTCTCAAGCGCGTACCCAAACTGTCGTAGACTGTTTCTCAAAATGAGTTAACACTCTTTGGTTGTTTGTAGTGTAAATGTACACAGTTGAGCCCCATCTCAATACCCATATTCAATGTTACATGGTCGGAGCGCCCTGATCATTGAAGACGAGCATAGATTTAGTGCAGAGTAAGATCCGATTAGCCTTCTCTCTCTATCTGAGACGTGCTAAACCACGAACTGGACAGACCAAACAGTAATTTAGTCCGATTCGGGTGGTATTGTGGATTTTGTCGTGTAAATGTACACCCTTGAGTCCAATCTCCATGACTTAACGATTTGCATCCAATGCTTTGCTGCATGCATGGCAATGGCGGTCTTGAGATATTTTAGGCCTGGGGTTGGGTGAGATTAAACAATGTGTCTTACAAATCGTTAGTAATAAATAAATAAATAAATAAATAAATAAACAACTTCTTTTCTCAATGGTAAGAAGAAAAAAGTTTTAGAGTATACCTAAGGCAACAACACATTTAAGAAACCAAAACTAGAGATTTGGCAAAATAATCAGATAGTTCAACCAAGATATAAGGCTTATACTTGCAACACTTTTGGTATACATAAAGTTAATATATACTCAGACTTCGTATTCTTTTCCGTTTCAATACAAAGTTCTTTTTTTTTTTTTTTTTACATAAGTTTTCACCAAAGGAAATACAAACTGATATAGTGAAAACAAAAGAACATGGGTTGATTAAGCTAAAAAACGTAATGAATCTCGGTGACTAGATTGGTAATCATGCGTTGTCTTCGGTCAACAATTTGACGCAAGATGGTCTTCCTGCTCCACCTATGAATGCTGGTTTATTTGTTTCATTTTTTTTTTTTTTATGTTGGGTCCTGGTGAGAACCTTATGATAAAAACCAAGCACAAAGTATCAAAATGGTTGGATGTGTGTTTTAACTTAGTTAATGTATTGATATTTTAGACATGCATATCATACAACTGTTTTATTATAAAATCCTCGTTAGAGACTCTTATTTATTTGTTATTATTACTTAAAAAATCTTTGCGTAAAAAAAAAGAAAGAAAGAAAAATTGGGCCTCAACAATATTGCTACACAAATCATTTCAGTGTATTTGTGATATTTAAAGATTTATATATTGATACTCCATATAGAAATCACCTCTATTAATTCATAAAAAAAATTTGGTCCCTACTTGGGCTAGTTAGAAATATGAATAAACTCCACATTTTAATAAGTTATAATCTCGTCTTTGTTTAGTAATAATTCTTAATAAGACCAACAGTATATAATATTATTTAAGATATAATATAATTTAAGATGAAACAAAAAATTCTCTAAATTCTTGTTTGGGATAATGATTTATTTATTTATTAAGTCATTGCCACATTTTTGAGTTTCTGGGTACGTAATAACTCGTTAAGACGTCAGCATGCACACTATGTCATTGAAGCAGAACTATTTCTAAATTACCAAATCATGTTTATATCTTCTTGGCAATTTTTGTACTCTCATCCTCAAGATTATTTCATAATGTTCCACCATTAATGTGGTACATATGATCCAAACAAGTTTCATCAAGGAACACTAAGTCAAAAAATAATTCTTTTTAACTACATGTCTACTAAAAAATAATTGTTATTACTCTGTGGTTTGGGTTTGAATTAAAGCCAGTCTCAGGAATTTTAATTCATCAAAAACACATTTGCACTTTCAATTTTGATGCAATAGGTCCAATCGATTAGTCTTCCGTTAAGTGAGTCTGTTAGCTTGCTGATTTAGATTATGTGGGGCCCATGTTTTATGATATGGTGATGATGTGGCATACCTAGTCAACTAGAGGGTTTACATGGACTTGGGATCTCATCTTTGATGACATGTCATCTTATGATTGAATGAGTTGGTCATACTATTAGAAATCTATAAAACAAATAAAGTTTTTTAACAAAGACCTAACCATTGCTCAGATTCATGACCTCTTGAATACAAGAGGCATAACAAATCACCATGTTAACTTTGCATTTATATAAACTATCCTCAGTTTTTATATTTATATCATATCTCTTAAATTTTCTCTTGGTTGAACTATCTCTCTTAAAATTTCATACAAAAATTCACTAACCATTTTTTACTTTATGAGAAATAAAATATTTATTTTTTGAGTAATGGATAAAATATTCATTAAATTGGTTTGCGCTCAATTAAAACTCAATTATTCTTTCGTCTTCATCAAAGTACTTAAAAACAAAACAAAAGAAAAAAACTTAATGATGAAATTTTCTAGTATTTGAGTGTATCCAAGGAATATAGTATTAATATCTAACTAAAAAAAATAAAGGAATATAGTATTAATATAAAAACTAAGGTATAACCGATATCATAAATAAATATTTTTGTTTAAAATTATAAGGAATATAGTGTAAACATAAAAATATGAGGATAATTTACAACATTGTTTTTGTCAAAATATGACTAACGGATTTACCTTATATGAAAATTAAAAACGGAAGACTAACGGATGAAACTTATTGAATCAAAATTAAAAATGCAAGGGTGTTTTTGATGAAATTAGAAATTCAGAAACTGAATTAATTTTAGACTTAAATCACAGGGCAGTAACCAGTATTTAGTCTTAAATTAATTAGGTTCAACCTAATGAATATAGAGAGGCTTTACTATAGTAGTTAATATATATAACTTAGGGCTAGGCTCGGTTCGGTTGAGATTACGGGTCGATACCATGTACCGTACCAACTTATACTGGTATGCAAAAAATCATACCACTAACGGCTACAAAATCTGGTATACCGAGAAGTCGGTATACCGATTTAATTGGTCAGTTGGTACGGTTGGGCTTGTAGCTGAGTTTGACATTGGGCCACAAACCAGTCATCAGTACATCACCAGTACATCTCAACACCTGTCCCTTTTTCTTCTGTTTTCTCCTTCTGAGAACTCTTCGACCCACATGGTTATGGGTCTCTCCAATCTCCATACCACACAAAGTGATGGAAGAGTGATTGTGGTGAAGGAAGAAGCAGCCTTAGATCTGCAACCTCTTTGCTAAAATCAAACAAAAGTTTCAAACTTTATTCAACTATAAAGCATCATTCTCTGAATTTCTAACAAAACCTCATCTAGGTGTTCACCAAATTTCACAATTAACAAAACCCAAGATGCAAAGAAACAAAAGACCAAAACTTTACTCAACACCAACTAAACCCAAAACCAGATTTTTCTTCCCAGTAAAGAAAATCTACATAAGCAAGAAAAGAAATTTACTTGAAGTAAAAGAGAGATCCAGGGCTGAGTTTGAATCAGATACTGGACTGGCTCTTCAAATTCACAGAGGGCTTAGAGAAAAAGAGAGGGAGGTTGATATAGAAACCCTAATTTAGTAAATGGGAAGAGAGCAGAGTCTCGGAGAAGCACTTTACAGGTTGCTATTTTTCAAGAAGAAAAAGATAAGAGAGAAAGAAGACACGGGAAAAGAAAGAAAAAGAAGAAAGAAGAAAGAGGAGAGAAGAAGAGTCCAGAAAGAAGAAGAGAGAAGAATAAAAAACTAAAAAAATATGAGTATCATACATGAGTTCAGTATGATACGGTATACCGTGTATATATGAAAATTGAAACCATTACCGTACCGTATATGTGGAGTCGGTACGGTTGTACCGTACCAAGAGTTTGGTTACCGGCAGTGTTGGTTACTAACTTCTTTGGTTCGGCTCGGATTCGGTTGGTTAGTTTACCTCGGCTGAAAATGCCAACCCTAATATAACTTATGAAAATTTTTCGATCCCCCCTCCGTAAAAGCAAATTAACTTAGATCTGTTTAATTTCTAGACTACTTTGTCACGTTAGGACAACACTATGGTTCTTTCAACTCCCACGATAAGCAAATTTATTCAGTGTGTAAATGGTTTCACTACTAAAAATAGTTCTTAATGAATTTGTAGGTGGTTCATGCCGGTGAATATTCTGCTTACATTCATTGTTGGTTCAATATTTGGATGGATACTCATGAAATTAACAAAAACTCCTCCACATTTGCGAGGTCTCGTCTTGGGTTGTTGCGCTGCGGGTAAACACTTACACGTCATCACACAAATTTGAATTTAATGTACGATTAGATATGTATTATTTAGTATATTCTTTTGCTTTTTTCTAAATCTTAATTTGTCACAGTATATACCTTATAAAGTACTGAGTTGATGTCGACAGGAAATTTGGGAAACCTTCTCCTCATTATTATTCCAGCAGTTTGTGAAGAATCAGGGAGTCCATTTGGAGATGCTGATACCTGTGATACTACTGGGACTACTTATGCTTCACTTTCAATGGCGGTATGCACATTTCTTCTTCTTCCTCTAGTATTTTTAGTTCTTGTTTTGATTTCTTTATCCTTTGCGTACTACATGATCGGAAAAACATAAACAAATCCAAATGTAGATAAGCGCGGACTTCAATTGTCACGCCCCGAATTTCGAATAATAAATTCAAATTCGAAACATGAATACAACTAAACAAATCACGTCCTAAATTTTTTTTCTCAAAACCAATATCTCATAAACCATAACACAAACCTCGTAGCAAACTATCTCTCGAGTCAATTATTACAATACTAACATAAATAAAATGTTCTACTCACAAGAGTCTACAAAACACACCAAAATAGACCAAGTGCTGGTCTCAACCCTGCTGCTCTACGCAGCTCGCTCACCACCCTGATTATCCTGACCTGCAGGATTATCCGCTACACCATTTGAATAGTGTACCGGGATTGCAACAACACAAAACCCGGTAAGCTTTCTGAAAGCTCGTGTGAGTAAATAAGAATGAACGGTTGATTTATTAGACCACAACTCATTTATCTCAAGTAAACATCCAACAATCTCAACAACCACAAGCAACATCAATCCAACACACATGAAACAACATGGAACACATTTCCACAATCACCAAATCACAACTCTCGCCAGTTTGGCACCTAATCACAACTATCGTCACTTTGGCACCCACGTTAGAGCTCTAACTGCTTCGTTACCTCTGACACCTTGGCCCAGGGTCAAGTAACGGCACCTCCAGGTTACTCAGTAACCCGCGAACTTTGGACCATTTCATGTCCTCAGAACAATATATCCCCGTTATTATTTAACGGTCGAACTTTGGACCTCCCTGTCCTCAGAACACATACACTCCGGTTATCATTAACCAAAGATCCTTGGACCATTCGATCCTTGGAATCCTACGTTTCTCTACCTTCTATTCAACTCACAAAATCAACATGCTTATCACCAACATTTATCAAATATTAACAACATAATTAAAATCATATTATCAACATTATCAACAACATATTATCACAATTCCACACCTCAATGTCACACCATTCAATATATGATCACGTAAATATATATATATATATATATATACACGTAACCATCTACACAGGAATGATCACTAATACCAACTATAGTTCACATGATACAAAATCAAGAAATTCATTTTTAATATACTTTAAAACACATTTCTTAAAAACCATTTTCTCACACATAACAATAAATTGAGCAATTAAGGAAATTCGGTTCGTAAATGAACCAAGTGATATTTACTCACCTCTAAACTCCCGCTGCGTCTTCTTACAGCACAAAATACGATTCACAATCGTCCGCTAACAAATCCGTCAAATACCTAATCAAAACGATAATTAACTTAGCGTATAATTTCCAAAAACACACTTATATGAAGATCCCACGGTTGGATCTTCACCCGTGACCACACAAGGTCACCGGGACAGTCCTACGATCATTATATCAAAACTAGAATTTTATCGGACGGTCCAAACTTCATAAATCACAAATTGAGCGATCGAAATCAATCGAAATCATAAAATTCATAACTAATTCATACGATATCCAAAATTTGTATGCTATATATCAAAATGATCGTATCGACATGTAGAATCTAAAAATGAGCAGAAACTGCACATGATACCCCCGGAGGTGGCCGGAAAGGGCCGCCGGAGTTTAGGGCAGAGGCGCCGCCGACCACCACCAATGGTGTCGGGGCCGAGCTCATCCCCTTCGTTTCATCATTTTGAGCAACTTTCATAACTAACACGAAGTGAGAAAATGAGTGGAAGTGGCCGAAACTTACCAAAAATAGTTCGGTTTGGCCGGAAAAACTGCAGAAACCGATATGTGCTCCGACGAGCGTGAAAACCTCCACTTCAGGTGCTGTCCTTTTTATTGCGTGTTCTACTCCTCAATACAAGTACAACGAGATAAAGAACTCGAAATTTGGTGGTCTAGAACTCGAGGTATTAGCTTCGTACTCAAAACGGCCGAAAATAGAAAACCAGCTTCCCGCCGCCGCTACAAGCCGTGCCACGGAGCAAGGCTGCCTCTGGCAGCTGCGCAAGGTCAAGGCAAAGCCGTGGGAGGTGGTTTGGTGTCAAACGGTGGCCGGAGGAGCAAGAACTCGGCTGGAGAAATTTGGCTATGTTTTTGCTTTCAGTTCGGTGCCGTGCGGGAGAGAAAGAGAGAAAAAATCTAGGGTTTTCTGATTTTTCAGATTTTTTCCAAAAAATGTAACCTATATATATACAAAATCGAAAACTTCTAAATGCCATAACTTCTTCCTACAAACTCTGATTCTTGTGTTCCACATATGCACGAACTCGTATCGACGAGCTCTACGACTTTCATGAATGAAGTTTCCTCAAATTCCTTACGTAAAAATAAGTCAATTTTAATAACCCTAAATAACGTTAAATTTCGATACTAAAATCATTCGAAACCAAATTTCTCAAATAACGGTATTCGAATCACACTCACAACTCATAATTCATATAATTTGAGAAATATTGAATTACGAAATATTTAACTGAAATTTCGGGTCTTTACAGTCTACCCTCCTTAAAGGAATTTCGTCCCGAAATTCAAGCAAATTCATCAACAAACAGTAGTGGGTACTTAGCCCTTATGTCAGACTCTAGCTCCCATGACGCATCACCCTCATCATGATGACTCCACAACACCTTAACCAACTCAACTTCCTTCCTACGAAGCCTCTTCGTGGACCTATCCAAGATACAAACAGGTTCAACAACGAAGGTCACATCCGGACTCACCTCGATCGTACTGTGATCAATCACATGAGACTCATCTCGAATGTACCTCCTAAGCATGGACACATGGAAAACATTGTGTACACCGGCCATGCTAATAGGTAAAGCAAGCCGATATGCCAATTCTCCGACCCCTTCCAAAATCTCAAAGGGTCCAACGTATCTCGGTGCCAATTTCCCCTTCCTGCCAAATCTCACCACACATTTCATAGGTGAGACTTTCAAGAATACGTAATCACCCACCTCAAAGTCCAACGGTCTCCTTCTAAGGTCGGCATAACTCTTTTGTCTACTCTGTGCAGTACGGATCCTGTCTCGGATGGTAGTAACCTTCTCTGTAGTCTCCTGAACAAGCACAGGACCCAAGAGCTGTTTCTCTCCAACATCCGCCCAACAGATAGGAGTCCTACACGGCCTACCATAAAGTACCTCATATGGGGCCATGCCGATACTAGAGTGATAGCTATTATTGTAGGCAAACTCTACCAACGGCAGATGATCCGCCCAACTTCCCTTGAAGTCCAAAACACATGCTTTAAGCATATCCTCCATCACCTGGTTCACCCTCTCTGTCTGCCCATCAGTCTGTGGATGAAATGCAGTGCTCATAGCCAAAGATGTGCCGAAAGCCTTATGGAATCTACGTCAAAATTCCGAAGTGAAACGAGCATCCCGATCAGAGACGATCGATACAGGCACGCCATGAAGCCTCACAATCTCATTAAGATACAACTTACACAAAGCATCACCTGAGTAAGTCTTTGACACAGGAAGAAAGTGTGCTGACTTTGTCAATCGATCAACAATCACCCAAATAGAATCATAACTTTGTCTGGACCTAGGCAATCCAGTCACAAAGTCCATGGAGATCTCTTCCCATTTCCATACTGGAATCGGCAAAGGTTTCAACATTCCCGCAGGCCTCTGATGCTCTGCCTTCACTTGCTGACATGTAAGGCACCTGGATACATACTCAGCCACATCCCTCTTCATCCCTATCCACCAAAACTGTCTTCGTAGGTCCATATACATCTTGGTACTCCCTGGGTGTACCGTATATCGAGATCGATGTGCTTCCCGCAGTACCTCCTCCTTGAGGTTATCACCGCCCGGGACATACAATTTCAATCAAAATCTCAATCCACCATCAGTTCCAACTGTCCACTCTGATGGACCTTCCTTGTTGGCATCAAGGATAATCTCTGAAATCACCATTTGAGCGAACTCATCATGTGTCTAACTCTGAATGATCCTGGAAATCAAGGTCGGCTGTAAAGTGATACTACCGAGAAAGATTCCTTGTCCTTCTCTTGTGGGTATAAGGTCAAACTCAGATACAGTCTCTAACATACGCCACTCCTAAACCATAAGTGACGCTATGATCCCTCGGGGTTTCCTGCTCAAAGCATCCGCCACTACGTTGGCCTTTCCGGGATGATACTCCAAGGTGAAATCATAATCTTTGATGAGCTCCATCCATCTTCTCTGCCTCATGTTCAACTCCTTCTGGGAGAATAGATACTTCAAACTCTTATGATCAGAAAAGAGTTCGAACTTCTCACCATAAAGATAATGCCTCCAAATCTTTAAGGCAAACACCACTGCAGCCAGCTCTAGATCATGAGTGGGGTAGTTCCGCTCATTCACCTTCAACTGTCTAGAATCGTATGCTACTACACCCCCATTCTGCATCAACACACAACCCAAACCCTGATGAGATGTATCACTATAGATAACTAACCCACCGCCACTAGATGGGACAGTCAACACTGGAGCTGTAGTCAATCTAGTCTTCAGCTCACTAAAGGCCTTCTCACATTCATCTGTCCACACAAACTGAGTATCCTTCCTTGTTAACTTAGTCAAAGCCGAAGCTATACTAGAAAACCCCTCAATGAATCGCCTGTAGTATCCTGCCAAACCAAGGAAACTACGGATCTCTGTAACTGTAGTGGGGCGACTCCAACCCATCACCGCTTCAACCTTCGAAGGATCCACAGAAACTCTATCCTTCGAAACTACATGACCAAGGAACTTGATCTCCTTTTGCCAAAACTCGCACTTCTCAAACTTTGCATATAACTTTTCTCTTCTCAAAATTTGCAGCACAATCCTCAAATGCTTCACGTGCTCGTCAGACGACTTTGAATATATCAAGATGTCATCAACGAACACCACCACACACTTATCTAAGTAAAGACTGAATATGCGGTTCATCAAGTCCATGAATGCTGCAGGTGCATTAGTTAGACCAAAAGGCATGACAAGAAATTCATAATGCCCATACCTGGTCCTAAATGTCGTCTTAGAAATATCTTCATCCTTCACCCTCAACTGGTGATATCCAGATCTCAAATCAATTGGAGAACACCATAGCCTCCCTAAGCTGATCGAACAAGTCATCAATCCAAGGCAAGGGGTACCTATTCTTGATGGTCACCTTGTTCAGCTGTCGATAATCCACACATAACCGAAGTGAATTATCCTTCTTCTTCACGAATAATACTGGTGCAACCCAAGGAGATACACTAGCTTGTATGAACCCTTGTGCAAGTAATCCTTCAATTTGAACCTTCAACTCCTGAAGTTCAGCTGGAGCCATCCGATAAGGTGCTCTCGACACCGGTGCAGTACCTGGTATCACATCAATAGAGAAATCCATTACCCTTTTCGGAGGAAATCCTGGTATCTCCTGGAACACATCAGCATACTCTGCCACTACCGGAATCCCTGCAATTTCTGAAGTGTTATTCACTGATTCTATGTGTGCCAAGATCCCTGCCCTCATGGCAACGTCAAATCTCAGGCATCGATAATGAAACACTGGTTACCCAGGGGCATGAAAAGACACAATCATTCTGAAACAATCAATTGCATAGTTCGGACTCAACCAATCCAAACCTAAAATCACATCATACGTGTGATCCGGAATCACAATCAAAGATGCAGTGAACTCTCTACCACTAATTGCAATAGGGCAATCATCACAAAACATGCTAAGCTCAAGAGATACGCAAAAGAGGCGATGTAACACATAAAGGTCTAGTAAGCGGTATAGCAGTCAAACCCGAAACATCTACCACAGAACTAGATATGAACGAGTGGGAAGCACCCGTATCAAACAGTACTCTAGCAAGATAGTTATAAACGGATAAGGTACCTTCCACCCCAGTGCCTCTCTGGCCGATGGCAAATACTCTGACTGGTGCTGGGGGTAAGGTTCTCTACTGGTTACCCTGTCCTACAATCTGAGGTTGAGTACAGTCCCTGGCAATATGTCCAGTCTGTTCGCATCGAATACATGCTCTAGGCCTGAGTTTAGGGCAAGTCCTAGCAAGATGACCCAACTCATTACAGCTATAACACCTCATCGGGGCTGCTGGTGCTGCTTGCCTGATAGGTGGTGCCTGAATAGGGACAGGTGCTGCTGTTATCCTGGCTGGAGCCTGATGATGAAAATAAGGCCGCTGTCTCTTCCAGAGCCCACCTCTATAATCTCTGGACCCACTACTCCCTGCAACCGCCTTCCCTTTTCCCTGAGAATCTCTCTCAACTGTCTGCTTCTCCTTGTGGATCAGATTCTGCTGCTCAATGATCAGGGCTTTAGCTAAAATCTGCTCCTTTGTCTTCAGCTCCATAATAGCCACATCGCGCTCAATAGAGCCATTCAACCCCCGCTGAAACTTCTTAGCCAAGTCTTCAGCATCTAATGGTTTCACAAACCGATATAGCCTGGAGAACTCTGCCTCATATTCTCTCACATTCATCTTCCCTTGAGTAAGCGAGAGAAATTGCCTCTCCAGCTGTTCCTTCACCGATGCTGGGAAGTATTTCTCCCTAAAGATCCTCACAAATCCATCCCAAGTCATGGTAGAAACATCAATAGTCCTCTGAGTGCAATTCCACCACACCCTAGCCTCATCTTTGAGCATGAAAGTGGCTAGCTTCCTCTTCTCGATCTCATCACAAACAATCAACTCAAAATAGGTCTGTAAATCCTCGATCCATTGATCAGCCACCATATAATCTGTGCCTCCCGCAAATTTAGTTGCTCCCAACCAATTAATGTCCCTCGCCAACACTAACAGACGAGCGGGATCATTAATCACAACCTCAGGTGGAACAGGTTGCTCCACAAACGGTGCCTCCACCTCTTCCTCATGTACTCCCACATGTGGAATCTCACCCCTACCTCGGCCTCTATCTCTACCTCTGGGTCTACCTCGACCCCTACCTCTGCCTCCCACAATATCCATTACCTAAGGAGCATAGCATACCTGGTTAATATATGTATACACTTAAATCAAAGCATAAGTAAATACAAGTCCATATTAACCAAGCTACTAACACAAAGAGGTTAATTCAACTCATATTACGTCCTAACGTTCAGGAAAACTCCCAACACTCCCACATACCCAATGACATTGTTAATACCAAAGAGCACCCGATGGGGATCCGCTGCAGACGGGCCATCACTCGGAAGGTATTAACTTATCACTAAATATGTAACCTTACGCTCTGATACCAAACTGTCACGCCCCGAATTTCGAATAATAAATTCAAATCCGAAACATGAATACAACTAAACAAATCACGTCCTAAAATTTTTTTCTCAAAACCAATATCTCATAAACCATAACACAAACCTCGTAGCAAACTATCTCTCGAGTCAATTATTACAATACTAACATAAATAAAATGTTCTACTCACAAGAGTCTACAAAACACACCAAAATAGACCAAGTGCTGGTCTCAACCCTGCTGCCCTACGCAGCTCGCTCACCACCCTGATTATCCTGACCTGCAGGATTATCCGCTACACCATTTGAATAGTGTACCGGGATTGCAACAACACAAAACCCGGTAAGCTTTCTGAAAGCTCGTGCGAATAAATAAGAATGAACGGTTGATTTATTAGACCACAACTCACTTATCTCAAGTAAACATCCAACAATCTCAACAACCACAAGCAACATCAATCCAACACACATGAAACAACATGGAACACATTTCCACAATCACCAAATCACAACTCTCGCCAGTTTGACACCTAATCACAACTATCGCCACTTTGGCACCCACGTTAGAGCTCTAACTGCCTCGTTACCTCTGACACCTTGGCCCAGGGTCAAGTAACGGCACCTCCAGGTTACTCAGTAACCCGCGAACTTTGGACCATTTCATGTCCTCAGAACAATATATCCCTGTTATTATTTAACGGTCGAACTTTGGACCTCCCTGTCCTCAGAACACATACACTCCGGTTATCATTAACCAAAGATCCTTAGACCATTCGATCCTCGGAATCCTACGTTTCTCTACCTTCTATTCAACTCACAAAATCAACATGCTTATCACCAACATTTATCAAATATTAACAACATAATTAAAATCATATTATCAACATTATCAACAACATATTATCACAATTCCACACCTCAATGTCACACCATTCAATATATGATCACGTAAATATATATATACGTAACCATCCACACAGGAATGATCACTAATACCAACTATAGTTCACATGATACAAAATCAAGAAATTCATTTTTAATATACTTTAAAACACATTTCTTAAAAACCATTTTCTCACACATAACAATAAATTGAGCAATTAAGGAAATTCGATTCGTAAATGAACCAAGTGAGATTTACTCACCTCTAAACTCCCAGTGCGTCTTCTTACAGCACAAAATACGATTCACAATCGTCCGCTAACAAATCCGTCAAATACCTAATCAAAACGATAATTAACTTAGCGTATAATTTCCAAAAACACACTTATATGAAGATCCCACAGTCGGATCTTCACCCGTGACCACACAAGGTCACCGGGACAGTCCTACGATCATTATATCAAAACTAGAATTCTATCGGACGGTCCAAACTTCATAAATCACAAATTGAGCGATCGAAATCAATCGAAATCGTAAAATTCATAACTAATTCATACGATATCCAAAATTCACATGCTATATATCAAAATGATCGTATCGACATGTAGAATCTAAAAATGAGCAGAAACTGCACATGATACCCTCGGAGGTGGCCGGAAAGGGCCGCCGGAGTTTAGGACAGAGCCGCCGCCGACCACCACCAATGGTGTCGGGGCCGAGCTCATCCCCTTCGTTTCATCATTTTGAGCAACTTTCATAACTAACACGAAGTGAGAAAATGAGTGGAAGTGGCCGAAACTTACCAAAAACAGTCCGGTTTGGCCGGAAAAACTGCAGAAACCGATATGTGCTCCGACGAGCGTGAAAACCTCCACTTCAGGTGCTGTCCTTTTTACTGCGTGTTCTACTCCTCAATACGAGTGCAACGAGATAAAGAACTCGAAATTTGGTGGTCTAGAACTCGAGATATTCGCTTCGCACTCAAAACGGCCGAAAATGGAAAACCATCTTCCCGCCGCCGCTACAAGCCGTGCCACGGCGCAAGGCTGCCTCTGGCAGCTGTGCAAGGTCAAGGCGAAGCCGTGGGAGGTGGTTTGGCGTCAAACGGTGGCCGGAGGAGCAAGAACTCGGCTGGAGAAGTTTGGCTCTGTTTTTGCTTTCGGTTCGGTGCCGTGCGGGGGAGAGAGAGAAAAAAAACCTAGGGTTTTCTGATTTTTCAGATTTTTTCCAAAAAATGTAACTTATATATATACAAAATCAAAAACTTCTAAATGTCATAACTTCTTCCTACAAACTCCGATTCTTGTGTTCCGTATATGCACGAACTCGTATCGACGAGCTCTACGACTTTCATGAATGAAGTTTCCTTAAATTCCTTACGTAAAAATAAGTCAATTTTAATAACCCTAAATAACGTTAAATTTCGATACTAAAATCATTTGAAACCAAATTTCTCAAATAACGACATTCGAATCACACTCACAACTCATAATTCATATAATTTGAGAAATATTGAATTACGAAATATTTAACTGAAATTTCGGGTCTTTACATCAATTTTCCAACAAAATGATTGTGTTTTTTTCTTCTCTTTAGAGCTACTCAAACAATTTTCTTGTAATTTCTTTATTTTGTGGATAGAAACAATAGACATTTTTTCTTTGTTATCTCTTATAAAATTTTAACTCCACTAGCATTCATATAGGTAAAACTAAATAATTTATGATGTGCAATTTGCTTGTCTTCATAGTATCTCTATCTCAATGTCTATAATGCTCCAGAGTATTGAAGGTTCTTCGTAGCTAAGAGCCATTAGATTAATCATTGTTTGAAGTATGCCTCACACCACAAAGTAATCTAATGGTTCCCTTAAGTTTCAATCTGAGTACTATAGAACACTCCTACATTAGGTATCTTTTGGAGAAAAATGACAACTTTTTCCTATAATAGCGAGAAAACAAAATATAGGATAGTTGTTGGAAAATCTCTTAGTACATTCAACTGCCATGGACTTCTATTTTTATTCTTCCTTGGACAATAACAATACCATATTGTTGTTCAGATTGGAGCCATTTATTTGTGGACCTATGTGTATAATATTGTGCGGATATCTTCAAAGACGAGCATCCAAGATTCCCCGCAGACCACCGATAGCTCGTCAACATCCAGCCACATAAGTTACACCGAGCCTCTGCTTTCTATAGAGGACAATATGGATCAATGTGAACCTCCCCGTAATGTATCTGAAGGAGATGCTAAGGTTGTTCACTTCACTATGGTTTTTGGCTTTGTTTATTTACTCTATAAGCATTTGCTTACAACGAATTAATTTTTCTTTCCCAATAGTCGGGTATGCTATCTTGCAAGATTATCATCAATAGACTGCTGATAAAATGAATTAGTGGATTACTATTTTAACATATGATCCATATTAACTCGAGAATGCTACCTTTTTATTATATCTGACATAGCTTATTTTTGTCGTTTCTTTAAAGATGACATGTCTAGGTAAAACAAAGGAATGGATGGTGATGATGAATGAAAAGCTCAATTTGAAAACAGTATTTTGCCCCTCAACTATTGCAGTGGTATGACCTCTTAGCACTTTATTTTGATGCTGATTTAGCTCTACATTATTGAAACATGCATTCACCAAAGTTATGCTTTTTTCTTCTATAGATTATCGGGTTTGCAGTTGGAATCATCTCTCCAATTCGAAACTTATTGATTGGAGACGACGCTCCTCTAGCGGTGATCGACGACACTACTTCGTTGTTAGGGTATAAACTTATGCACAACCTGTATCTAACTACCAATTGACGCCTTCATTGTATACATTGCTATATAGCCTTCAACTGCTGGTTTTATAATGATATGATTGCAGAGATGCTGCTATCCCTCTTCTTACTTTGGTAATAGGAGGTAACCTTGTTAAAGGTAATATAACTCATATTAGCTAGATTCCTTGATCCTTTTCAGTGTTCATGTATTCTTAAATATTACGGTTTGACATACTTTGACATGTATCTTTCAGGTTTGAGAGTGGGAGGGATACAAAAATCTATCCTTATTGGCATCATAATTGTTAAATATGTTGCGGCGCCTCTTACAGGAATATTGATTGTTAAAGGGGCAGTAAAATTTGGCTTTGTAAGCAATGATCCATTGTATCTGTTTGTTCTTCTGCTTCAGTTTGCTGTCCCTCCTGCAATGAACATGGGTAAATATCAGATTACATATACTAGAAATCTCTTCATGCTTCACTGTAATTTTAGCAACATAAATTTGAAGGCGCTCTTTCTCCTGACAGATGTGTTTTTATCCTTATTGACATGGCAGGAACCATCACTCAACTGTTCAGACAAGGAGAGAGTGAGTGTTCACTTATCATGCTCTGGACTTACATTTTTGCTTCGCTATCGCTTACATTTTGGTGTGCCTTCTTCTTGTGGCTTGTGGCCTGAGTGCCGAAACAGCGACAAATTATGTATCAGTCTTCTAATAGAATTGTAACTGAAGGCAAATTTTGAAATAAAGCAACAAAAGCAATTGGTCTTGGAATCAATTAGTGAGGGTTTTGCATTAAATGCCAGGTTGAGCAAAGCCAATTTTGCTTGTTGATTCTAATAGAGGCTTCACATTACTGCAACAAACCCATGAGCAAATCAAAACTTTGTTCTTCACTCCAACCCACGTATTCTAACATCTGCCGTCTTCTTAATTAATCTTTCCAGAGAGAAGCCTTAATCAAATCATGAGTATACTCGTGATACATACCAACTCAATCACTGGGGAGTTTTAGTTTAGTCGTAAATAGCCCTACTTCTCAATACAACAACTTCTCATAGAGGCAGCTTTTGCTTTTTATGGAGTTACAAAAACATTTGCAACTAAACAATGGTCTTCTAAAGTTAATAACTCATGTTCTTACTTGACTTCAAAGTAAAGAAATTCTGAAAATGAACTTTGATTCACAAAATACTACTGTAAATCTTCCTGGAGAATGAAATTCACTCCCTAACTTGCAACCCCACACTTCCTCTTATCTTTTTCAGGTCAAAATAATATAAGTTATTAAAGACAAAATTTAAGTTACTAAAAAATGAAACATAGTGTGTTGTAATAAGCAGTGTGAAATTCACTCCCCATCTTCAGTTACACCAATTGTATGATAACATAAAACCCAACAAATATTTTGCTAATTGTAGTTTAATATCAGCCCATCCTCCCTAAAGATTTACCTAGTTTGCCCATGTTACATGCTACTATACTATTTTCAGAATGGGGAATACAGAAACCGAGTGTTGTCAATTCCAAGCTTTACTGCCATTGAACAACATCTGCATAGTATAGCTATCCTCAAGATTCATCATCAAAGAAACATACAACTGATACAAGTGGATCAGAAAACACAAATTCTGAAAGAGGAGCAATTGGGCATCCGACTGATCATTGGGCCTTGTAAAATTGTTTTCATCAGAATTTCCTTGACAATAAATAAAGATTGTTAATCAGCTTACTATGTTCCTCGACGATACTACAATTGCTTTGTATTCTCTTGCAATATCTATCATTAACACACAATAAGCATTGTTCAAATACATGGGCCACAAGACCAGGAGGAAAAAAGAAAAAAGGTGCTTACTTCTCGAATGTAATCTGCAACTGCCTTGCAGCCTTCGACTGCAAGTTGCATTACATTTTCAAAAGTCTCCAAAGATAACTTAGCATCCATCTGCATGGTTCAGAGATGGGACTGAGGATAATATATCCAAGACAGCTGATACTTATTGCAACTCAGAATTGTGCACAGAAAAATTAGAAGTAGATTATGAATTAAAAACCTCAAGAAGAGTCACTGTGTCCAACTTCGGCATAATTCCTAAAGTCACATCGGCACCTCCAGCACTATCTTCTACATAGTTTAAATCTGTCCATGAACAATAAGGTCATGGTAATATAAAAGTGGTATTATCATACTAGTACAAAGGCCTAATAGGAGCCGCCAAATAACTTAATAACATATTCTTAATAAAATTGAATTTAAGTAAATATTACCAAGCAGAGGAGTGCTATTGAGGTACCCAGCACTGCAGGAAGTAACAAGATCTCGCATCGGAATTCCAGCGTCTACTAGAGCAGCATTGATACATGCAGATCTAGTTCCTGTTACAAGTTACAAAAATAATAAAATAAAAATCAGACTGATCAATAATAATATAATTGAACGATAATTCTTGAATAACTATATTCAAAGTGATACACAGCAAGCAGCTTGGACCAGACTCTGGGAACAGTGCACTCGAATATAATGCACCAACCACAATAACAATCAGTCAGCTCTCAGCAGTACTTTAGGGCCATACACAATAGCAAAAACTTTCATAAGAAAATAATAAAAATATTACACAAGTTACTCAACCTCTTTAGGGCCATACACAATAGCAATAACTTTAGTGTTACTCATCTCAAACATAGCAGAACTGAAATTTGATATGGAAGATGAATTAATAACAACATAAAAAGTAGTTACAAAGAAATTGCAGCAAGAGTTTGTATTTAGAAATTAGACCCCGTCGGCTTTGGCCACAACACCAATCTCTGCTCGAATTTGCCTCATCTGGGATCAAATGAAAAAAAACAAATTAATCAACTCGTCAAAGAAACAAAGCTTTTTGAAATCAAATACAAAGGAAAATAGATAGATAGACAAATACTTCAGGGCTCACAAACTCCATCTGTTGGAACATCAAAACACCCAAAATATAATTAGCAAGGGTTAATTAGTAAGGGAATTCATCATCTAGGACGTAAACATCATAAACTGAACTATAAACTTCACTAACTAATCCACAATGGCTTTATTACAGTAACAATATCCTGATTTATTAGTACGTTGTAAGGTTTTAGTCAGCCATTTCAACTCTAGAAAATCCATCCAAATAATTTCAAATAAACTTCTTTATACTCTGGAAACTATATGCATTACTTAACCTACCAACTCAACCCAAAGGATCTGAGAAAGCTGAAACGTCAATAACATACTCAGCTTCATTCCCAATAAAATAACGGGAAAAAACTGCAGAACAAAGTTGGGTGTCCAGAATAGTTTTTTGAAGCATACCAAAGGGGACTAAACCCTTTAAAATTTTCTGCTGTGCCTATATTCTCAACACCCTTCAAAATGTGGGATGGACTGAGCCAGAACTTGGTTTAATTACAGGACCACCTAGTCAAACACCGCCCTTTTCCCAGATACAATGATGAACGTGTAATCAGTCAAATTCAAAGATGAACCAAATATTAATGTTAACAACGATAGTGAGAGAAGAAATTTCAATTTTCATAAGAAACAGAACTTCATTACTCAAAAAGAGGCTCTGATAGCAAAGCTTATTCTACCAACATTACACATTAATAAACACGATTAGGCACATATGCACTTCTATGAACAAACAGAACCACTAAATGTAGCACCTTAGAGTAAGATTAATATTCACTATAAGAAAACATTCACGTGCACGAATGTGTGTGTAGGGAACTGCAGGAAGAATGTACAGGATCTTAAGTGTGAATGCACAATAAAATCCACCCATTCAATCCGATCCAGGATCTGTAATTGTGATTTTGGGGTGATGTCCATGCAGGGGGCTTTCTTTTTCTATTTTGTTTTATTTCTCATTTATCCAAGAAGTTATAGCCTTCTGATTGTGGGGATACTTGCAGTGAATTCTACTTGAATATATGACATGGTATACCTACTGTTGATTATTTTCAATAGTAATATTTTTCCTTTAGTTTAATTAATTGATCAAAGTTGCAGCTACACATATTTTGCATTTGCAATCTGTTTTGGGTACTCAATTGCATATGAGTTCAAAAACAAAGACTCAAAAGAAAAAAGAGAACATAACTGAAGAGGGAAAACAAAAAACACATTTAAATTGGAAGAATCAGATTAATCATCAACAAAATAGAAAGAAACACATCAAAGTTTAAGCCAGTCTACCACAAAGAATGATCACTTGGTTATTAATTTTGCTTTTGCTAACCATCATTCATCAGAAGCATGAAAAACCCGAACAATAACCAGCCTATAGTTCATTGCAGGGATGTCTAACGTCAACTTCATATTACATTAAACAGAAAATTTTCACATTGTTCAACGAGTCTTGCCTAGTATTATTGAGTGACATCATTTCCACAGTGCTGAATGACTCCTACCAATTGTGACAAATATGAATTATAGCAAACAAAGCACTCGAACAACTAATCAACAGTTAGGACAAATACTAAGGACATCCAAGCAGAAAAGAAACCGAGACGGACGTCAGCTGCCAAATTTCTTGCACAAAAACACTCTTCTCTGCTTCCTACTTCATTCCATTCACACATCTCCCAAACAAAATAAGACAGCTTGAAGCCCTGATTGCATTAGCTAACTGAACAGGCATAATGTTGGCAAACAGTATATGGGAATTGCAATCCATTGCTTGGATATAGAATTTTAGCATTACCAAAATTGCACATTAAATTTCATAATCATAGCATACGCAGTTTAACAAAAAACAGTTAAAAAAATAAAACTACATAAGGGTCTATGGATTGTTTGAGGGTTAACAAACCCCGGAAACTCAAGAAACTTCACAATCCAAATGACTAAACAGTAATTGAGTTTTAGAGACGAATATGTATCTTACCGTTATAGAGACGTAGCAATGGCGTTGCCGATTGCTGCACCGGGGGGGAGAGAGAGAGAGCAATGGAGACATGGAGTGATATCGTTATCGCCGTCAGGGTTTAGGGTTATAGTCCCGCCTATTTCTCCATGGGGCTTCTTTTTTTTTTTTTTCCCGCTTCTTCTTCTTTACAATAAACCGAAATTCAGTAACTAAGCCGTCTAAAAAAAAAAAAAAAAAAAAAAGTAGGGGCGTTGTTTTGAATGGTATCAAACCGAACCAAAACCAAACCAAAAATACAGGACAGATTCAGTACAGTGTGTATATATATACACTAGTTATTCTCCACGCATGCTTTGCATGTACAAGTATTTTTTATTTTATTTTTTCATAAATAAAAAAGAAAACTGTCATTATAGAGAAAATATAGTGGGAGTAAAAAGTGGGTTGTGGGCTTTTCTTTTTTTTATAATAAAAGTATATTTTGTAAATGTTATAATTGTTTTTGTGATTTAATTCATTCTCAACATTTTTTAATCTTCCAAGGTCATTTCTATTAAAATTTATATATTTTTTTTGGGATATTTGGGGACCAAAACAATGGCGGACCTGGAAAATTAATTATGCGAGCGCAAATTGAAACCGTAGTAGCTAACGAAACTGAAATCCTTGCTTGTTAAAAAAAAATACAAAATTTTTGCTCTCTCTCTCTCGGAGAGGGCGGCTAGGTTTCCTTAGGTTAAGCTTGGAGGCTCTCGTCCAGCGGCTCCCGTGTTGCGCCAGGCTATCAACCTTGTTGGTGAACAGTGAGTGCGGCTGGGCAGGGAGGTTTTGATGGCGTTTCTCTGCTTGTGCTGTGATTGCGCGGCTTGGACCTTGACAAGCTTGCAAGCCTGTGATGGGCCTGCGTCTTCTGATCGTTGGAGGCTTTAGAGGTGGCAAACTGGTGGTATCGACGTTCTGTTCCCTTGATCGACGGCGGTGGCTGGCAAGACTGCTTAAGGTGGGGCTTCGACAGGCTTGTTTTGGATCAGAGTTTTCCGATCTGGTATGGATGCTTCAGAACCATGTGGGGAGGAGGTGTTTGGGGGACGTGGTGCTTCTTGTTGGCGTGCTGGCGAAGATGGCGGGGTGGATGGTCGTCCGACATCTACTCTTGGCGGTGGCTAGGGTCTCATAAACATGGTGGAGGCGTGGTGGCTACTGCAGCTTGGAGTTTTGCTAGGGTTTGAGTGCTCTTGGGTCTGGGCTTTGCTTTGGGCCCAATTTATTATTTGTTTGTTTTTTTGTAATAATGCTTCATCTTTTACTGGTGGGTGCAGTGGGCCTTGGTGGCCTTGTATACCTTTTTTCTTTGGGTTGTTACAATGCGTCCAAAGATCAGTACTGATGTACACCAAGAAGGTCTTACGCGGATGTACTGTTTTTTTTGTAGCCTCTCATTGATCAAGGTGGAGTAGTATGGGGTAGTACTCATTTTTTATGTGCAGTCAGTGCACTACTTGAGCAACGATTATAATGGGTGTTCTTTGGATCTCCTAGCTTGACCTTGTACAGTTGTATGATCTTTTCGATCACAGGAATATATCTTCATTTCTCCTAAAAAAAAAACACTTAAATCCTTGCCTACCTATTTCAAAAAATAATTTATGCATAAAACATATAAAAATTTTATGATATTATATTAAACATGCATGAAATCATCAAAATCATGACACTTGTGGGGGCAAAAGCTGCATAATACACATTCAAATGCTTATAATTGTCCAGAGCTTCTATCTATAATAGCGTATATATGATGATGTAGTGTGGGCGGAAGCCCACAGTAACCCTATGCTAGGTCCACCAGTGGACCAAAAAGCCCAACAAAACAAAGAACAAATTACATCTCAAAATTTATAAATTTAATTGTAGGACTTTCAGACAAGTCATCAAGCAAGCTAGAAATAACTTGTGGAGGGGGTTGCTCCATGAATTGAGCTCTAATCAATGCACCCAAACCAGCTTTGGAGAGAAAGTCGACAACCTGTTTTACTTCACGATAAACATGCTTAAGATCATAGCTGTACAATTGTCTCTAGAGAGCTTGGCAACAATCAATAATAGTTTTTAAGGGGTGCAAATCATCCATACCTTACTGAACAAGGGAAACTAACACATGAGAATCACTTTCCACTAGAAGATGGTGGCAATGATGAGAGATAGCCAGTTGTAGTCCCAAAAGTAATCCCCAAGCTTCTGCTTGAAGGACAAAACCACAACCAAGGTTAGCACTGTTGAAATGGTAATAAGATTTCTATTCAACTTATCTCATGTACAAAATCATGGCCCTCTTTATAGGGTTGATTATGATAATAACAGTACTACTCTATCATACTAGTATAAACGTGAACCTAGACTAATCTATGTCTAAGTACAATCATGGGAGTTACAAATCTGGAAGTTAAGTACAATCATGGGAGTTACATATAACAATAAAGTAGAGAGGGAATCAAGGAATTGATTATCAATTATGATTAATTGAGAATCAACCAATAATTATTGTAACATCCCCCTTCAAACTGAAGGTGGCAGATTTGAAGCCAACTTGAGTTTGGAAACTAACTCTTTAAAATGGCTACGTGGATGTGCCTTGGTGAACAGATCTGCTGGTTGATCAATGGAAGAAATTGGACGAAGTTTAACAATACCACGAACGATGTGTTGACGCACATAGTGACAATCATTTTCAATATGCTTTGTGCGTTCAGCAAAAGACATCATTATGGGCAATGTAGATAGCACTTTGGTTATCATAATAAAGAGTAGTGGCAGAGGAGTGAGAGACGCCCATATTCTCAAGTAACCACCAAAGCCAATTAAGCTCTTGAGCAGTATCAACAATAGCACGGTACTCAGCCTCAATGTTAGTCCTAGAGTTGAGAGATTGTTTTTTACTGCGCCAAGATATGAGAGACTCCCCTAAGAAGAAACAGAAGCCTGTGGTAGAACTACGATCCGTAGGATCACCCGCCTAATCAGCATCAGAATAAGCAAAAAACTCAAGGGATGAATGAGCAAAAAAATGAAGACCATGAACTAAAGTACCCTTTATATATCAAAGAATGCGGAGAACAGCAGCAAAATGAGTAGAGCGAGGAGCAGACATAAATTGGCTGACAATATGAACAGCATAAGCAATGTCTGGCTGAGTAACAGTAAGGTAGACTAGACTACCAACAAGGTGGCGATAGAGGCTGGCATCAGTAAGTGGAGTACCATTAACATAAGTGAGTTTCACATTAGTCTCAAGTGGAGTAGATACAGTCTCGTTATCTGTTAAGCCTGCTCGAGTGACAAGATCTGAAGCATATTTGGCCTGAGAAAGAGTATAACCATTTGAATGGGATGAGACTTCGAGACCAAGAAAATAGCTAAGATGGCCTAGATCTTTCATTTCAAAGTGCTGACTGAGATAATTTTTAAGATTAGAAATACCAGAAATATTATCCCCAGTGATTATCATATCATCAACATAAAGTAAAAGAAGAGTAACACCTTCTCCCGTCTTATGAATGAAAAGAGCTGAATCATAAGGACACGAGATGAAACCATATTCTCCAATAACACTGCTAAACTTAGAAAACCAAGCATGAGGGGCTTGCTTCATACAAAGCTCGACGAAGTTTGCAAACCTTGTTAGGAGGATGATGATAGCCAGGAGGAGGTTTCATATAAACATCTTCAATGAGGTTTCATTAAGAAACGTATTCTTAACATCCATCTGAAATAATGTCCATTTTTGAATGGCAGCAATAGCAATCAGGCTTCGTACAGAAGTAAGATGAGCAACATGTGCGAAAGTCTCTTCGTAATCAGTACCATATTCTTGTGTAAAACTTTTAGCAACCAACCGGGCCTTGTATCTTTCAATAGAGCCATCAGAGTGAGTCTTAATTTTGTATATCCATTTACAACCCACAATAGACTTTCAAGAGGAAGATCAACCAAATCCTATGTGTCTGTCATTACTTGCTGCCAAATAGGGTTAAAGTAAGCCTCACGATCGGACTGAGGTTCAAATAAGGAAAGAATAGCAAAATAACAGTGAAAACCTTCTAGAATAGTTTATGGTTATCTCACCCGAGTAGAACGATGTGGAGGTGGACCTCCTCAGAAGAGGAGGAATCGGAAGAATCATTAGTAGATGATTCAAAAGAATCACTAATAGATGAATCAGTGGAACGAGGAGCCAAAGATGTGTCAGAAGAAATGTGAGGATCCTCAGATGAAGTAGAACCTTGAGGCGGGCCAGTAAGATCAGCATGACCAGCGATAGGGACATCAATAGAAGAACCTGTAGTGACATCACTAGGAAACAAGTCAACTGAACAATTAGTAAAAAATGAAGAAGTATTGGAAGAGGGTAATTAAATGGAATTGGGACAATGAGGAGAACATTTTATGTTCCCTACAGACAACATGACGAGAGACACGAAGACGATTGAAGGAAGGATCCCAACACCTATAGCCTTTATGCTCAAACCCATATGCAAGAAAACAACGAAGACGGGCTCTGGGTTCTAATTTTGTATGTTCATGAGGTTGGAAGAGGACAAAGCAAGCAAACCCAAAGACTTTAAAACAAGTATAATCAGGAACAGAACCATACAAATGTTCAAATAGAGATTGATTCCAAATTTGAGAAGATGGCACACGATTGATGGTGTAAAACAAGAGATTGATTTCAAAACAAGAAGTCGCACGTGATTGATCACGGGACGATCGAAGTGAACACAGATGTGACATTTGTAGTTGAACATGATCGTATCTTGGATAGGTCTACAAAGAAGATTCGTATGAAAGAGGTTGATCTCGTGAAGGTGTTGTGGAGTCATCATGACAAAGGTGATGCATCATGGGAGTTAGAATCTGACGTGAGAACGAGGTATCCACAGCTCTTTGGGGAATTGGGTACTTGAATTTCGGGACGAAATTCCTTTAAGGGGGGTAGATTGTAATACCCGCAATTTTCATTTTAAATTCGAGTAATTGTATTGAACGATTATTGTGCGATTTCACGAATGTTGTTCAATAATATTTCACTTTTTGAATTATCGAAGGTTCGAAACGATTATTTTTAACGAAATGCTCGAAATGCTCGGTTTGAGAAATCGACTTTTTCTACGTGCAAAATTTGGAGAAATTTCCTTCATGTAAGTTGTAGAGCTCGTCGATACGAGTCCGTACACGTGCGGAACACAAAGATCGGATTTTTTCTGTATTAGTTATTCAATTTAGAAGATTTTCCGAAACTTGTATATATAGAAAAAACCCTAGAAATTTTTGGAAACCCTATTTTTTTTCCACCGGCCTCCCTTCCTTTTTTGGAAAGGAATTGTTCATTCTCTCTCACTCTCGCGTTTTCTCTCTCAGCCGAAAGCAAGCAAAACAGAGTACGGCTTCACCGTGCTCCCACCCTCTCCTCCGGCCACCTCTCAAGCTGCAACCACCTCCAAGAGCTTCGCCTCGACCTTACGCAGCTGCCAGAGGCAGCCTTGCGCTGGGACACGGCCAGCAGCGGCGGCGGCACGGCCCGAACCGAAAAAGCTCATTTTCGGTTTGATCTCAATATCTCGAGCTATAGGTCACCATTTCACTTGATTCTTGGCTCATTGAACTCGCCTCAAATTCCTCTACAAGCACCAAGAAGGACCGGAGCTGGGTCGATCGTTTTCACATTCGTCAGAGCTTGACCCCGTGTGGATCGAAAAACCACTTATCGATCCAAATATCTCGAGTTATACACGATCGTTTCTTGTGATTCTTGGCTTGTGAGTTCGCAATGAAGTTCTGAACAAGTTTCCAGAAGAGATCAAAGAGAGTTGTTGCAGTTTTCACGTCGGTTTTCAAACTCGCTGGATTCTGGAAAAATTCTGGTCGCCGACTGTATTTGGTAATTTTCGATCCCTTCCCGTCATTTTTTTGTCTTGTGCTAGTTATGAAAGTTGCTCAGAATGACGAAACGAAGAGGAGAAGCTCAGCCCCGACACCATTGGTGGTGGTCGGCGGCGGCTCTGTCCCTAACTCCGGCGGCCCTTTCCGGCCACCTTCGGAAGTCTAAACTTTGGTTTCTATCCATTTTATGATTCTATGTTTCAATAAGATCATTTTAGCGTATTATACGTATTTTTCAGATATTGTATGAATTAGTTATGAATTTTGTAATTTCGATCGATTTGGATCGTTAGATTTTTGATCTGTGAAATTAGGACCGTCCGATGAACTTGTAAATTTGATATGATGATCATATGACTGTCCCAGAGGCTTTGTGTGGCCATGGGTGAAGATCCGACCGTTGGATCTTCGTATATATGCAAAACGATAATTAGGGGAACGATTCATGAGAATCCGCTCGTCGGATTTTATTATAATTTAGAATCCGGCCATTAAATGGTAGTTCAATTAAGTTTTGGAATTATTGGCTAAATTCTAATCACATTTGATTAGGTGATTGACGGATTGTATTTGAGTGGGCTATTTCGGTGTTATTTATATTTGTATTGAAGACGTAGCGGGAGTATCGAGGTGAGTAAAACTCCCATGGTTCATATTACGAACCGAGCGTTTTAAATTTATTTATCTTTGGTGATTGTGTGAAAAATATTTGCGGATTAAATATTTGTTTTAAAATTTCTTGGACTTGAATCACCACGGTCCATAGGTAAGTAAAATGAATTTTAATTATACAAATGAATTTCACGATTTTCTTGCGTGAACTATAAATGGTATTAGTAGTAATTCCTGAGTGGATTAGATTACGTATATATATATTTACTTGGAAAATATATATTGATGAGTGGATTGTGGAGTGATGATATGATTGAGTTGAATTGTTGAATTGATTATATTTCAATTGTGTAACTTCATAATAATATTGTGTATCTTAGTTGGGTTGATTTCAGTATGTGATATTACATGTTGTGCTCATTTATGAGTTTAGGTCAACGTAATGACCAGTGTGTGGGTAATCGGACGCTCTAATCCTGGGTGGATGATGGGATACGATTGGTTAAGTATGTGAAATTATCGGAAGTTCTAAATATGTATATAAGTATACATATTGATGAAATACGATAATGATAAATATGTCGGATGCCATAACCTGGGCCAGGTGACGGGCTACGATTCAGTTAGAACTCTAGTCTGTCAAGTACCGTATTTCTATAAATAGGATGTTGAAGTTTTGTGAAGAAAGGTGTGAGTTGGGGTTTGTCTTCATGTATTGAATTGGTGTTTGATTGAGATAGATAGTACTTCGTGGTTGTTGAAATTGTTGAGTGTTGAATTGAGTGGAATTAATTATGATTAAATTAAACTACAGTCCTTTCTCTTTACTCATACGAGCTTTCATAAGCTTACTGGGTTTTGTGTTGTTACAATATCGGTACACTATTCAAATGGTGTAGCGGATATTCCTGCAAGTCAGGATAACCAGGGAGGTGACCGAGCTGCTTAGGTGTTACAGCAGTTATTGTTATTTCATTTAGTTGTGAGGCGTGTATGCTCATTTAGAGCTTTACAGTTCATTTTGTATTTGAATTGTAATAATGAACCGAGATTAAATTCGGTTTTGATTTTATTTCGGGTGGTGAGGTTGTTAAGAAAAGAAATTTTCAGGATGATTATTTTGAGTTGTGGTAAATTTCATGTTTCAGATTTTGAATGTTTATTCTAAAATTCGGGGCGTGACAGCTTGGTATCAGAGCGTAAGGTATATATTTGGTGATATGTCAATACTTACCGAGTGATGGCCCGTCTGTAGCGGATCCCCATCGTGTGCTCTTCGGTATTCACAATGTCATTGGGTATGTGACAGCGTTAGGGTGGCTAGGAACGATAGCATGTCTTAAAAACGTTTGGCGTTGTCTTCTATGCTTAGTACTTGGTTAATATGGACTTGCATTTGACTTATGTATTATTTAAGTGTTATGCTTATATTAATCAAGTATATCATGCTTATTAGGTAATGGAGATTGTGGGAAACGAAGCCAGAGGTCGAGGTAGAGGTAGACCTCTTGGCAGGGGTAGAGGCCGAGGAAGGGGTAGGGCCCCTCCGGTCGAAGAAGCATCCGAGACGGAGGTAGAGGCACCTTATGAGGATCAGCCTATTCCTCCCGTGGCTGTGGTTGATAATCCTGCCCGCTTGCTGATGCTAGCAAGGGAAATTACTCGCTTGGGAGCAACCAAGTTTGGAGGAGGCATTGATTATATGGTGGCGGATCGATGGATAGAGGATTTGCAGACTTATTTTGATCTGCTTGACTGCACTGAGACCGACAAGAGGAAGCTAGCCTCTTTCATGCTGAAGGATGAGGCTAGGGTGTGGTGGAATGTCACACAGAGGAGTATAGAGGTGTCTACTTTGACATGGGACGGCTTCGAGAGGCTATTCAGGGAGAAGTACTTTCCACCAGCAGTGAAGGAGAGGTTGGAACGAGAGTTCCTTGCACTTGTACAGGGGAAGATGACCGTAATTGAGTATGATGCGGAGTTCTCCAGACTGTACAAGTATGTGAGGCAGATGGAGGATGAAGACTTGGCCAAGAAGTTTCAGAGAGGGTTGAGTCCTTCGATTAAGCGTGATGTGGCCATCTTGGAGCTGAAGACCAAGAGAGAGATCTTGACTAAGGCACAGATCATTGAGCAGTAGAATCTGATTCATAGAGAGAAGGAGTCTGCTGAGATGGACTTCCAGGGCAAGGGAAAGGCCATAGCAGGAAGCAGTAGAGCTAGAGACTTCAGGGGTGGGTTCTGGAAGAGACAGAGAACTCAGTTCCAGCATCAGGCTCCAGCTAG
The DNA here is from genome assembly GCA_025331145.1 of Rosa persica. NCBI lineage: Eukaryota > Viridiplantae > Streptophyta > Magnoliopsida > Rosales > Rosaceae > Rosa > Rosa persica. Next base: position 26,551,019 of record WFKR01000007.1, read on the forward strand.
GGCAACAGTAGCTCCTCCTGTTCAGGTTATGCCTATTAGGCAGATAGCACCAGCAGCTCCGGTGAAATGCTTTAACTGTGGTAAGCGGGGCCACATCTCTCGTGCATGCACGAAACCATGGGGTAGGATATGCTACAACTGTGGACAGGCAGGGCAGCAGGCTAGGGAGTGTCCCCGGAATCAGGGTAGAGTGTAGGGCAACCAGTAGAGGCAGCTACCACCTGCACCTGCTAGAGTTTTTGCCATCGGTCAGGCAGGCACAGGAGTGGAAGGTACCTTATCTGTTTATCACTATCTTGCTAGAATACTGTTTGATACGGGAGCCTCACACTCTTTCATATCTAGTTTGGTTGTGGATGTTTTGGGTTTGATTGATATGCCTCTGACTAGATCATTATGTGTTACATCACCTCTCAGTGTGTCTCTTGAGCTTAGCATGTTTTGTGATGATTGCCCTATTAGGATTGGTAGCAGAGAGTTCTCTGCATCTTTGATTGTGATTCCGGATAACACGTATGATATGATTTTGGGTATGGATTGGTTGAGCCCGAATCATGTTGTTATTGATTGCTTTAGGATGATTGTGTCCTTCCATATTCCAGGACAACTGGTATTTCATTACCGTCGTTTGAAGTCTGATATCGCCATGAGGACAGGGATTCTAGCCCATATTGAATCAGGGAGTTACACTTCAAAGATTACAGGGATTCCTGTAGTTTCAGAGTATGCGGACGTGTTTCAGGAGATCCCTGGGTTACCTCCAAAAAGGGTAATGGACTTCTCCATTGATGTGATACCAGGTACTTCACCTGTTTCGAAAGCACCCTATCGAATGGCTCCAACTGAACTTCAGGAGTTGAAGGTTCAGATTGAGGGCTTACTTGCACAAGGGTTCATTCAGGCTAGTGTATCTCCTTGGGGCGCACCAGTGCTGTTCGTGAAGAAGAAGGATAATTCACTTCGGTTATGTGTGGATTATCGACAGCTGAACAAGGTGACCATCAAGAACAGGTACCCTTTACCTAGAATTGATGACTTGTTCGATCAGCTTAGAGAAGCTACTGTGTTCTCGAAGATTGACTTGAGGTCTGGATATCACCAGTTAAGGAGAAGGAGGAAGATATTCCAAAGACGGCATTCAGGACCAGGTATGGACATTTTGAGTTTCTTGTCATGTCGTTTGGTCTCACGAATGCACCTGCAGCATTTATGGACTTGATGAACCGCACGTTCAGTCCCTACTTGGACCAGTTTGTGGTAGTGTTCGTTGACAATATCTTGATTTATTCAAGATCATCAGGTGAGCATGATAAGTATCTGCGGATCGTACTACAGACGTTGAGAGAGCAGAAACTATTTGCCAAGTTCGAGAAGTACGATTTCTGGCATAGTGAAGTCAAGTTCCTTGGTCATGTGGTCTCGAAGGATGGAGTTTTTGTGGATCCTTCGAAGGTTGAAGCAGTGATGAGTTAGAGTCGCCCTACTACGGTTACAGAAATTCGTAGCTTCCTTGGATTGGTAGGGTATTACAGGCGTTTCATAGAAGGGTTTTCGGGTATTGCTTCAGCTTTGACCAAATTGACCAGGAAATACACTCAGTTCGTATAGTCAGATGAGTGTGAGAAGGCTTTCAATGAGTTGAAGACTAGATTGACTACAGCTCCGGTGTTGACTATTCCTACTAGTGGTGATGGATTAATCATTTACAGCGATGCATCTCATCAGGGTTTGGGGTGTGTGTTGATGCAGAATGGTAGTGTTGTTGCTTATGGTTCTAGACAGTTGAAGGTACATGAGCGGAATTACCCCACTCATGATCTAGAGCTAGCAGCAGTGGTGTTTACCTTGAAGATTTGGAGGCACTATCTTTATGGTGAGAAATTTGAACTCTTTTCGGATCATAAGAGTTTGAAGTATCTATTCTCCTAGAAGGAATTGAACATGAGGCAGAGAAGATGGATGAAACTCATTAAGGACTATGATTTCACCTTGGAGTATCATCCTAGAAAGGCGAATGTAGTGGCGGATGCTTTGAGTAGGAAACCTCAGGTAATCATGGCATCGATTATGGTGCGAGAGT
>WFKR01000007.1:26553598-26669670 GCA_025331145.1 Rosa persica
GGCGCATGTTAGAAGCTGCATCAGAGTTTGACCTTATGCCCGCAGGAGTAGGAGAGGGAATCTTTCTCGGTAGTATCACCTTACAGCCTACCTTAATCTCCAGAATCATTCAGGGTCAGACACTTGATGAGTTTGCTCAGGCGAGGATTGCTGAGATGACTGTTGACCCTGATATGGAGGGTCCTTCCGAGTGGATGATTGGGGAAGATGGAGGGTTGAGATTTCGAGGAAGATTGTATGTACCGAGAGTTGATAACCTCAGAGAGGAGATCATGCGGGAAGCACATAGGTCTCGATATACTATACATCCAGGAGGTACTAAAATGTATATGGATCTACGAAGGCAGTTTTGGTGGTATGGTATGAAGAGGGATGTGGCAGAACATGTGTCAAAGTGTCTTACCTGTCAACAGGTGAATGCAGAGCATTAGAGACCAGCAGGAATGTTGAACCCCTTATCGATTCCTGTTTGGAAATGGGAAGATGTCTCTATAGACTTTGTGACTGGATTACCTAGGTCCAGGCAAAGTTATGACTCAATTTGGGTGATTGTGGACCGGTTGACTAAATCAACACACTTTCTTCCGGTGGCAAAAACGTACTCAAGGGATGCGTTGTGTAAGTTGTACTTGAACGAGGTAGTGAGGCTTCATGGAGTGCCTGTGACGATTGTCTCTGATCCTGATGCTCGTTTCACTTCAGAATTCTGGCATAGGTTCCATAAGGAATTTGGTACATCTCTTGCTATGAGCACTGCATTTCATCCACATACAGATGGGCAGACCGAGAGAGTGAATCAGGTGATGGAGGATATGCTTAGAGTTTGTGTTATGGATTTTAAGGGTAGTTGGGCGGATCATCTGCCATTGGTAGAGTTTGCCTACAACAATAGCTATCACTCCAGTATCGGTATGGCTCCATATGAGGCTCTTTATGGTAGGCCATGTAGAACTCCTATATGTTGGGCGGAAGCAGGGGATAAAGGGCTCATCGGTCCTGAGATTGTACAGGAGACTACAGAGAAGGTCACTACTATTCAGGATAGAATCCGAACCGCTCATAGTAGACAGAAGAGTTATGCAGACTTGAAGAGGAGACCTTTAGAGTTTGAGACAGGCGATCATGTGTTCTTAAAGGTCTCACCTATGAAAGGTGTGGTGAGATTTGGCAAGAAAGCGAAACTCGCACCGAGGTATGTTGGACCCTTTGAGATTCTGGAAAGGTTTGGTAACTTGGCATATCGTCTTGCTTTACCTGTTAGCATGTCGGGTGTGCACAATGTCTTCCATGTGTCTATGCTCAGGAAGTATGTCCGAGACGAGTCATACGTGATTGATCACGGGACGATTGAAGTGAACACAGATGTGAAATTTGTAGTTGAACATGATCGTATCTTGGATAGGTCTACAAAGAAGCTTCGTATGAAAGAGGTTGATCTCGTGAAAGTGTTGTGGAGTCATCATGACGAGGGTGATGCATCATGGGAGTTAGAATCTGACATGAGAACGAGGTATCCACAGCTCTTTGGGGAATTGGGTACTTGAATTTCGGGACGAAATTCCTTTAAGGGGGGGTAGATTGTAATACCCGCAATTTTCATTTTAAATTCGAGTAATTGTATTGAATGATTATTGTGCAATTTCACGAATGTTGTTCAATAATATTTCACTTTTTGAATTATCGAAGGTTCGAAACGATTATTTTTAACGAAAAGCTCGTAATGCTCGGTTTGAGAAATCGACTTTTTCAACGTGCAAAATTTGGAGAAACTTCCTTTATGAAAGTTGTAGAGCTCGTCGATACGAGTCCGTACACGTGTGGAACACAAAGATTGGATTTTTTCTGAATTAGTTATTGAATTTATAAGATTTTTCGAAACTTGTATATATAGAAAAAACCCTAGAAATTTTTGGAAACCCTATTTTTTTTCCACCGGCCTCCCTTCCTTTTTTGGAAAGGAACTGTTCATTCTCTCTCTCACTCTCGCGTTTTCTCTCTCGACCGAAAGCAAGCAAAACAGAGCACGGCTTCACTGTGTTCCCACCCTCTCCTCCGGCCACCTCTCAAGCTACAACCACCTCCAAGAGCTTCGCCTCGACCTTGCGCAGCTGCCAGAGGCAGCCTTGCGCCGCGACACGGCAGGCAGCGGCGGCGGCACGGCCCGAACCGAAAAGGCTCATTTTCGGTTCGATCTCAATATCTCAAGTTATAGGTCACCATTTCACTTGATTCTTGGCTCATTGAACTCGCCTCAACTTCCTCCACAAGCACCAAGAAAGACCGGAGCTGGGTCGATCGTTTTCACGTTCGTCGGAGCTTGACCCCGTGTGGATCGAAAAACCACCTATCGATCCAAATATCTCGAGTTATACACGATCTTTTCTTGTGATTCTTGGCTTGTGAGTTCACAATGAAGTTCTAAACAAGTTTCCAGAAGAGATCGAAGCGAGTTGTTGCAGTTTTCACGTCGGTCTTCAAGCTCGCCGGATTCTGGAAAAATTCCGGCCGCCAACTGTGTTTGGTAATTTTCGATCCCTTCCCGTCATGTTTTGGTCTTGTGCTAGTTATGAAAGTTGCTCAGAATGACGAAACGAAGGGGAGAAGCTCGGCCCCGACACCATTGGTGGTGGTCGGCGGCGGCTCTGTCCCTAACTTCGGCGACCCTTTTTGGCCACCTCCGGAGGTCTGAAATTTGGTTTTTGTCCATTTTATGATTCTATATTTCAATACGATCATTTCGGCGAATTATACGCATTTTTCAGATGTTGTGATATTACATGTTGTGCTCATTTATGAGTTTAGGTCAACGTAGTGACCAGTGTGTGGGTAATCGGACGCTCTAATCCTGGGTAGATGATAGGATACGATTGGTTAAGTATGTGAAATTATCGGACGTTCTAAATATGTATGTAAGTATACATATTGATGAAATACGATAATGATAAATATGTCGGATGCCATAACCTGGGCCAGGTGACGGGCTACGATTCAGTTAGAGCTCTAGTTTGTCAAGTACCGTATTTCTATAAATACGATGTTGAGGTTTTGTGAAGAAAGGTGTGAGTTGGGGTTTGTCTTCATTTATTGAATTGGTGTTTGATTGAGATTGATAGTACTTCGTGGTTGTTGAAATTGTTGAGTGTTGAATTGAGTGGAATTAATTATGATTAAATTAAACTACAGTCCTTTCTCTTTACTCATACGTGCTTTCATAAGCTTACCGGGTTTTGTGTTGTTGCAATACCGGTACACTATTCAAATGGTGTAGCGGATATTCCTGCAAGTCAGGATAACCAGGGAGGTGACCGAGCTGCTTAGGTGTTACAGCAGTTATTGTTATTTAATTTAGTTGTGAGGCGTGTATGCTCATTTAGAGCTTTACAGTTCATTTTGTATTTGAATTGCAATAATGAACCGAGACTAAATTCAGTTTTGATTTTATTTCGGGTGGTGAGGTTGTTAAGAAAAGAAATTTTCAGGATGATTATTTTGAGTTGTGGTAAATTTCTTGTTTCAGATTTTGAATGTTTATTCTAAAATTCAGGGCGTGACAGTTGACGTGCTGGCGAAGATGGCGGGGTGGATGGTCGTCCGACATCTACTCTTGGCAGTGGCTAGGGTCTCATAAGCGTGGTGGCTACTGCAGCTTGGAATTTTGCTAGGGTTTGAGTGCTCTTGGGTCTGGGCTTTGCTTGGGCCCAATTTATTATTTGTTTGTTTTTTTGTAATAATGCTTCAACTTTTACTGGTGGGTGCAGTGGGCCTTGGTGGCCCTGTATACCTTGTTTCTGTGGGTTGTTACAATGCGTCCAAAGATCAGTACTGATGTACACCAAGAAGGACTTACGCGGATGTACTATTTTTTTTTTTTTGTAGACTTTCATTGATCAAGGTGGAGTAGTATGGGGTAGTAGTCATTTTTAATGTGCAGTCAGTGCACTACTTGAGCAACGATTATAATGGGTGTTCTTTGGATCTCCTAGCTTGACCATGTACAGTTGTATGATCTTTTCGATCACAGGAATATATCTTCCTTTCCCCTTAAAAAAAAAAAATTTAAATCCTTGCCTACCTATTTCAAAAAATAATTTATGCATAAAACATATAAAAATTTTACGATATTATATTAAACATGCATGAAATCATCAAAATCAAGACACTTGTGGGGGCAAAAGCTGCATAATACACATTCAATTGCAATGTCTGGCTGAGTAACAGTAAGGTAGACTAGACTACCAACAAGCTGGCGATAGAGGCTGGCATCAGTAAGTGGAGTACCATTAACATAAGTGAGTTTCACATTAGTCTCAAGTGGAGTAGATACAGTCTCGTTATCTGTTAAGCCTGCTCGAGTGACAAGATCTGAAGCATATTTGGCCTGAGAAAGAGTATAACCATTTGAATGGGATGAGACTTCGAGACCAAGAAAATAGATAAGATGGCCTAGATCTTTCATTTCAAAGTGCTGACTGAGATAAATTTTAAGATTAGAAATACCAGAAATATCATCCCCAGTGATTATCATATCATCAACATAAAGTAAAAGAAGAGTAACACCTTCTCCCGTCTTATGAATAAAAAGAGCTGAATCATAAGGACACGAGATGAAACCATATTCTCCAATAACACTGCTAAACTTAGAAAACCAAGCATGAGGGGCTTGCTTATGTCCATACAAAGCTCGACGAAGTTTGCAAACCTTGTTAGGAGGATGATGATAGCCAGGAGGGGGTTTCATATAAACATCTTCAATGAGGTCTCCATTAAGAAACGTATTCTTAACATCCATCTGAAATAATGTCCATTTTTGAATGGCAGCAATAGCAATCAGGCTTCGTACAGAAGTAAGACGAGCAACATGTGCGAAAGTCTCTTCGTAATCAATACCATATTCTTGTGTAAAACCTTTAGCAACCAACCGGGCCTTGTATCTTTCAATAGAGCCATCAGAGCGCGTCTTAATTTTATATATCCATTTACAACCCACAATAGACTTTCCAAGAGGAAGATCAACCAAATCCCATGTGTCTGTCATTACTTGCTGCCAAATAGGGTTAAAGTAAGCGTCACGATCGGACTGAGGTTCATATAAGGAAAGAATAGCAAAATAACAATGAAAACCTTCTAGAACAATGGATGGTTATCTCACCCGAGTAGAACGATGTGGAGGTGGATCCTCCTCAGAAGAGGAGGAATCGGAAGAATCATTAGTAGATGATTCAAAAGAATCACTAATAGATGAATTAGTGGAAGGAGGAGCCAAAGATGTGTCAGAAGAAATGTGAGGATCCTCAGATGAAGTAGAACCTTGAGGCGGGGCAGTAAGATCAGCATGACCAGCGATGGGGACATCAATAGAAGAACGTGTAGTGACATCACTAGGAAACAAGTCAACTGAACAATTAGTAAAAAATGAAGAAGTATTGGAAGAGGGTAATTAAATGGAATTGGGACAATGAGGAGAACATTTTATGTTCCCTACAGACAACATGACGAGAGACACGAAGACGATTGGAGGAAGGATCCCAACACCTATAGCCTTTATGCTCAATCCCATATGCAAGAAAACAACAAAGACGGGCTCTGGGTTCTAATTTTGTATGTTCATGAGGTTGGAAGAGGACAAAGCAAGCAGACCCAAAGACTTTAAAAGAAGTATAATCAAGAACAGAACCATACAAATGTTCAAATGGAGATTGATTTCAAATTTGAGAAGATGGCACACGATTGATGGTGTAAACAGCAATGAGAGCGGCTTCACCCCAGAAACTTTTAGGACAAGAAGCAGAAATAAGGAGAGCGCAAATTATTTCTAACAGATGTCTATGTTTACTCTCAGCGCGCCCATTTTGTTGAGAAGTTCCAGGACAAGAGCGATGACAAATAGTCCCTTGTTTGGAAAGAAAATTGAGAAATTCTGCACTTTTATATTCCATGGCATTGTTAATTCGAAATATTTTAATGGACCAAGAAAATTGAGTTTGTATCATTTGAGCAAAATTATAATAAATATGAGGTAATTCCGAGCGATTTTGCATAAGATACAACCAAGTAAAACGAGAGTAATCATCAACGAATATGAAAAAGTATTTAGATCCTCCCATTGTAACAGAGACGGCCCCCAAATATCTGAATGGATTAAATCAAAAGGTGTAGATGAAACAGAAACACTATTATAAATGGCAAAGCAGTTTGTTTTGCAAGTTGACAAGATAAGCAATCAACATCTTCAACACTAACATGACCTAAATGATCATTGGAAATCAAAGTATGTATACGACCAAGAAAAGCATGACCCAAACGAGAGTGCCAAAGATGAAGAGAAGGAGTAGAAGTGGTGGAAGTGGATGCAGAAGCAACAATGGAAGATGAAAACTTTGACGGAATGTGAAGACTAATAAGCTCAAACAACCGTCCAATCTTACGCCAGATCCCAAGGACTTGCCCCGTCTGTGGATCCTGCATACGACAACCAGAATGAGAAAATATGATATCAAGACCAAGATCACATAGTTGACTAACAGAGAGGAGATTTAACATATGTTTGGGAATCAAATAAGTGTCAAAAGTGATAAATTGGAAGTGAAAATTGTACCATTGTGGGTGACAGACATATTTGAACCATCAGCTGTACGAATTTTTGGCACATGAGAAGTATATTATTTAGAACTAAAAATGGATGGGCCAGATGTCATATGATTACAACATGCAGAATCAAAGAACCAAGAGGAGTTACTTGAAGTAGTAGATATGGCAGAAGGTGGAGGTGTACTAGAATTAGAAAGAACCTGTTTGAGAATGGACTCTAAATCACTCAGAACAAGAGATGGAGGGAGACTCTGAAGGAGTAAGATCATCCACATTGGAACCTTGATTCGTAGCAGCAGCAACGGAATGAGAATTGAAGCTGGATTTGTGACTGGATCTGTATTGGCCTAATTTAGGTTTATTGTTGGGGTGTTTGTTGGGATTGATTGGACAATCAACAAGGTAATGACCTATTTTGTGGCAATATTTGCAAACCTTTTTTGGACAATCTAACAGAAAGTGACCTGGTTGATGACAATATTTACACACCTCTGATTTGATGAAGACATATCTCCTCTGTTATAAAGAGTAGCAAGAACAACATCTATGTGTCTAGTCTGAAGAGTACTGAGGCGAGTTTCTTCAAAAATGAGAGTTATAGCACTTTCAAAGGTTAGGAGAGGACTCCGATGAAGAAGTGAGACTTGTAGGAGCTCAAATGTATCATAAGAGGCATTAGAAAATGCATTAAACGTTCCTGGTCTCTATGGTTAGAGAATTTTATGGCATCACCATCAAAATCCCATGTAGGTTCTGCAAGTGTTAATTGATCCCAAATAAATTGCGTTTGAGAGATGAATGAATTGATTGACTGACCAGGTTCTTGGCACATACTGTGAAGGGTACTCAAAAGTTGATATCTGTGAGCAAGATCTGTGGTACTTAAAAGTTGATATCTGGGAAAGTTAAAAAATTCCAAACGTCTTTGGCTGTGTTGAACCTGCCAAATTAATGGTTGATTGAGGAAGATGAGGTGTTGCGAAACCAAGTGATGACCTGATGGTTCTTACTGTCCCAATCTTCAAGTCGTTTAGCAAACTTGTCATCAATTTGGTTATTGAGCTTGGTTGGTTGAGTAATATCTCCAGTAGCATAACGCCACAACTTGCGTCCTTTGAGAAAACTACACATGGCTTGAGCCCAAAAAGTGTAATTTGGACCCTCCAGTATTGTTTGTATGGGTTGAGAGACATCTGACTTGTCCATGGTAAGACAACAAGAAGGAATTCAATGATGCGGTAATATTTGATAAAGACACGTTGAGGGAAAATGAACCAAATCAAAAGGTTATGATTGAGTGGGTGAACTTGTTGAGGTCACAGAGTCAAAAGCTCTATACCATGTTGAAATGGTAATGAGATTTCTATTCAACTTATCTCATGTACAAAATCATGGCCCTCTTTATAGGACTGATTATGATGATAACAATACTACTCTATCATACTAGTATAAAGGTGAACCTAGACAAATCTATGTCTAAGTACAATCATGGGAGTTACAAATCTGGGAGTTAAGTACAATCATGGGAGTTACATATCTAGGAGTTACATATGACAATAAAGTAGAGAGGGAATCAAGGAATTGATTATCAATTATGATTAATTGAGAATCAACCAATAATTACTCTAACAAGCACAAAAACCAAAAATCCAAGGACCGGTGATATCTCTCAAGACACCGCCAGCACCATATCGTATATTGTTTATTGAGAAAGTACACTTCGTAGCTTTTAAAAACGACTTATGCAAAAAGAAGTTCTGAAAAAACCAAGAGAAATTAATGAATTTTGTGAAACTACACTCGGTTGCTTTTGCTTTGTTGTAAATAATAAATGCTTCTTTTCACAGACTCACAGTACAACAAAAAACTGAGCTTCACCCAAACGACACAACCTTTTAGGCCTCGTTTGTTTTGCGGAATTAAGGCCTTCTTTGTTTCACGGATTTTAAGCTCGGGAAAGGGAAAGTGCTTACTTTACTTTGTTTGGTAAGTGCAAGGTTAGGAAAATGGTTCCTTTTGCAAGGGAAAATAGGAAGGAAAATGAATCATTCCATTCTCCTAAGGAACCATATTCCTTTCTCATTACCTAGCATTTATTACACTTTTGTAACATTTATTACACTATTTGTATAGCTAAAATAATTCTATAAAAAAATAAATACCTGTTTAAGGAAAATTGAAATTGGGAGAGAATTGAGTCGTGCTTTCATTGATAATATGGGTCTCTTTATATAGAGGATTACAAGGCATAGAATTAGAGTTCTACAAGGAAACGTAATATTATAATTGATTGGATATCTCTAAGATTCTCCGATATTATCTCTAATTCTAACCCTATTACCACTAGGTCAAGTAACCTAGAGGTTGGGCCAGACACATATTCTGGATTTACTTGAACACACCCCCTTGTGTCGCCCAAACGTGGTGCTTCTCTTGTTGCCTCATTAAAAACCTTGCCGAGTAACAAAAACCTAGTGGGACAAAAATAACCTCGGTCGAAGGGGAAAAAGAGTATAACACACTCTTCATGTTTCGAGACCATACAACATCTCCCCCTGATGACTATGACTATGGGAGTTCGGATAACTTCTACAAACGATGCTACCAACATGTTTCTCGAAAGTGGAATTTGGGCAATGACTTAGTGAGCAAGTCTGCCACACTGTCCTCAGATCGAACCTAGTTCACCTTGATCTTGAGGAGAGTCTGTTGTTGCTGATTATCCTTGGTGTTGTCACTTTTAATGTAGCCTCGCTTCATTTGTTCAAAACAAGCAGTATTATCCTAAATGTTTATAGGCTCATCTGTGGTAGACTTCAAACCATAATTGTTCAAACATGCGTAATTATGGATCCAATCCATATACATTCACGAACCGCATCGCGAAGAGCAATAATCTCTGCATTGTTCGAAGATATAGCGACTATGGTCTATTCTGTAGACCTCCAAGATATCATGATCTTTATCCATGGTGAATACTTAACCATTTTGGGAATAACCTTTGTGTGGGCCAGAGAGATACCCAATATCAGCAAAACCTTCCAAAACACTTATCGTTTTGGGATGGGGATAGAGGACGCAGGCCAGTGTTGGTGGTGTTCCTGGTGTGTGATGGGTCCGAATCCATCATCTCTTTGTAAGGATAGAACAAGCTCATATCAATCGTACATCTAAAGTACTGAAAGATATCTTTTACCCCAATCCAATAGCGTCGCGTTGGCACAGAGCTATATCTTAGCTAACAAGTTCACTGCAAATGAGATGTCTGGTCTTGTGCATTAAGCTAAGTACAATAATGCGCTTGTTGTACTTAAGTAGGGCACTTCTGCCTCTAGTACATCTTCAGATGAAGAGGATGCTTTTCAGGATCAAGACTACTGACAATCATATGGGTGCTTGAAAGTTTGACCTTGTCAAAATGCCTAAGCATCTATCAACACAATGCTCAAGTTCCAAACTGAGACATAATCGTGTTCTCCCAAAATCGTTCATCTCAAAATCAGATTTCAAGTGTTTAGTGGTTTTTCTTAACTCTTTAAGGGCTTCCAATGAAGATCATGTCCAACATGAACCGCGATAGAATCCAAAACTTGTTATGGAAACGCGCAAGCATATCCCTTCCTAATCAAGTAGTCACTTTTGTGAGCATTTCAACCTTATTGCAAAACCGCTCCATGGTCAAAAGCCACTTGACTTGGGTAAATGAAGTTCACCATGAACCTTCATGTATATTTCATATCTAGATCCCTATATAGATACGTAGTGACCACATTTGTAAGCTGCATATTCAGTTATTCGGAAACTATCAAACTGACAGGATAGTAGAGTGTAATGACATCCATTACGAGAGAATATGTCTCACTGTAGTTGATTCCAGGGCGTTTTGTGAGAAGCCTTTCTCCAATTGCGAGATTACCATCTTTCTCATCACGCTTTCTAACAAAGACCCATAAGTCAATAGGTTCTATAACATGAGGTGTTGGCATTACTGGCTCAAAAAACTTTCCTCTTTGTTATAGAATCCATCTTATCCTGGATCGCATCTTTCCATTTAGGCCAAATTTCTCTACGTTGGCATTCATTCATCAACGGAGCATGGTTCGATATCATCTGACTCAACAAACTTATGCTCAATGAAATGCGCAGCTACATCATAAATTATGATGGAGTTTATATCCCACGTCTCATGTATACTAGTGTAATTTTCATAAAGCTCTATATTCTCAGGAATAGGTTCTGACATTGAGGCGTCCCCAAACGATAACCATAATCCAGAAGATACTCATGAGACGGATTTTGAGTGTTGATGATCCAATGATTGGTTTGTGCCAAAGTATCTTTCGAACCCATGGGCCTCCCATGCATCCTAACTAGGGTCATAGCCTATAATGCCAGAGTGCCACTCTCTTTGCGTTGGCGCCATGCCTACCTCCGTGTAGGGTGGCGCTACGTCCTCTAGTAGGGACGTACTTCCTTGCAGGCATATTTGCAGCAAATGTGTGACCTCGTCACTTTAGTAGGGATCGAGATAAGACATAGTGGGGACAGACCACGACGATTTCTGTCGTTCCTACTAAACATTCGTGTTCTTATCTTCCCCTAACGATGCGAAGACTGTCTCATCAAAGTGACAATCCGCAAATATCGGTAAGGAGATCGCCTTGTAAGGGCATTAATTGGCGGACAATTGTTGGGGTCTCAAATCCAACATAGTTGCCCATTCATCTGTAAGGACCCATCATAGGGCGTTGTGGCGACGTAATTGGCACATAAATGGTTCACTCAAATGTGCGTAAGTACGAAATACTTGTACCTAGTCACTAGCTATAACGCAGAGATACATTGAGTGGCAGTGGGTCGTAGATGAATTAGCATGGCTGCATGCGATATTGCATCACCAGAAGCAGATATAAGGAGATTGGTGCGCATTGCAATGTCCTGACTACCATCATATTTATTTTTGTGAGACTATTTGGGTGTGTACATGAGAATATGATATCTAACTTCAGTCCCAGTGATATGCAATAACCATCAAAAGTCTTCGATGTAAACTCTCGAGCATTATCAAGTCCAATTGACTGAATATGATGATCCGGGGAATGAGCCCGTTGTCATATGATATGTGCTATGAGTGTAGCATAAGTAGCATTTACAAATAGACAATGACACGACATGCGACCAGCGTGTTTGACCAACATCATGAGATATTTAAGCTTCTGCAAGTTGGTTGAATCAGTCTACAAAATCCCCATGGATTCTATGTAAGAACAAAATGAGTATTTTCATATCCTTTACATAGGACGGTCTCAGTACTAATTTTCCTAAGGAACAGACTTTGTAAAATGAACGAGAGGCCGTAGAATCAACCAATGAAGATTTTGGTTGGGCTTAAGCGTCTGAAATGCTATTTGAAGCAAAATTGGTGATTGCAACATCACCTGGGACGCCATCACCACAATGGATGCTATCCATGGCGTCATGGATAGAGATTATGCCAGCCCTCCGCTGGTGGTGGACAGCGGCAGGTGCCCTAGGCAGCGGCGGTAGTCATACTTAGTCCAGGAATCAACTTTTGATTCATACTTCGTTTCGCTCGAAAGAAAGGAAGTCCATGTGTCTTTGGTAGACGGATCATCATATCATGACTAGGATGACCTATCCTGTTGTGACAAAGCCATTATGTGTCTAAATCCAAGAGATCTTATCTTATAACTTTATTGGATTCAATAGCTCGAATAGTGACATAGAGTTCACTAGAGAGACACATAAACTTCTCTAAATATGCCTTTGTTCGCAATCGTTAAAGGTATTTCAAAGGAACACATTTCCATTCTCTACATGCATTTTCACATGGAATCCGTTGGCTATTCATAGATATCATTTGCCCTAGGAGCGTAGAGAGTTTCTGTGACAGTAATCAAGGTGCCATTTGGCAAGAAGAACTTGGGCTATTCTATGTCCTTGAATTAATATTGATGGCCCAGCCATCGTAGTCACAAAGTCATATGCTCATAATAAAAATGGAATCATAATGAAAAGAACTCAAAATTTTATTCATAAGCCAATGGAGTTACATCATTATCTCTTTGACTAAAGAAAACATAATCCAAAATGATAGCTAATGCAAAACAATGGTAGTCATCTAATTTCTTTCGGTAATTCCAAATTAAATGTGACCAGGTGAGTAGAGAGATGTCGGTGGAGCAATGCACGCTTAGGTACCACTAATCTAAGAACCTTCCTAAACATCACACTTACTTTGGGTGAGCCTACTTTGAAGAAAGACTAAACCATTGGCATTTACTGCAAAAATATATGGCAATTGCCTATTACATCTCTTGGAAAAATAATGACTTAAAAAGAATTGGCGATCTATTGATCCCAGCCATATTTGTAGTTTTTAACCCTTCATTCTAAATCATCATCTTGATCTTGTTGTTCCACATCGTTAGCTTCTCTTGCTTCACAATATGCTTTGTAGGCAGTGACAATTTCTTCATAAGCTCTACAAATGTGTGCCCAATGACCGGATACTCTACATCGAGAACATACGTCTCTTTGCTTAGACTCCATTGATTGAGGTACTTTAAAAGCGTCATTTAGATGACTCTTAGTGTTGGTGGCGCCACCAACATGGCCAGAGGCGTTACCTCCCTCTCTCTTTCCACGTTGATCTCTTCGGATCCGTGTTTGTCTATTTTGGCAGTTACCTTCCTAAGTAGAGCGATTATATGGACCAGAACGTCCAGAAGTATCCCTAAGATTAAGGTTTCGCTCTTGGCGTCCTTTCTTAGGGGCGCGACTATAATTGGATTCCGGAATATGCTCTGTTTCCACGGATCTCGAATTATAGTTCTTCACAAGGATGTTGTCATGCTTTTCAGCGACATTCATAGCTCCAATAAGCTCATGAAATCTTGTGATCCGTCTTGCAGTAATATCGATTCGATAGTTCTTAGCAACCATAAATGCAGAGATGGGGAAGGTAGAGAGAGTCTTCTCAATCAACATCGCATCTATGATATCTTTATCACAGAATTTCATTAAGGATTTAATGCAAAGTGCTTCCGAGTTGTAGTCAATAATTAACTTGAAATCATAGGGCTCGTGCTAATAACTTGTTTAAGGAAAACTGAAATTGGGAGAGAATTGAGTCGTGCTTTCATTGATAATAAGGACATCTTTATATAGAGGATTACAAGGCATAGAATCAGAGTTCTACAAGGAAACGTAATATTACAATTGATTGGATATCTCCAATTCTCCGATATTATCTCTAACCCTATTACCACTAGGTCAAGTAACCTAGAGTTTGAGTCAGACACATATTCTTAATTTACTAGAACAATACCAATTTTCTTCAATTATACTATTAATTATTGATTCCATTCCGTAGTGTTATCAAAGACATTAGTAGGAATCTTAATTTCTCTTCTCGATACAAATACAAAGGAACAACTTTCCTAAGAAATCCATTCCGTGAACCAACCGAGGCCTAAGAGCTTAGGAAAGAAAATTTATTCATTTTCTATGTTTGGTGTGCATAAGGAAAGGGACAATTGTCTCTTTCCTTTAAAAAGTAAAGATATATGGGGGAAATTGAATCCTCTCATCCTCCAAAGGTTTCATTGTCCCTGCCACTTTCCCATCATTAATTGTGCATTAATTAAATAGTATAAGTATATTTATATCCTTGTTGAAAATTATTGTTGACAATTTTATATAAAATATTTATGAGATTTATGTAACTATATATGAGGATAAAAATGAAATATTAGCATGATTTTGTTCTCATTACTTTCCGATGTTGCCAAACAGTGGAAAAAAAAACTTGTGGGAAGTTTGTTTTCTTTTCCCACCAAATTTCTCAAAGAATTAATTTTATTTCCGTAAACCAAGCGGGACAGTAGTATTTCTCATCTATACTATTATTAAGAGAAGATGCTTTATTAGCCAAAACAGAAAAAATGTACCAAAATGACCATAAAATATTAAAAAACTATAAAACTCATAAAACAGATAGGAGTGATATAATTAAATTACAAAATAAACAGAAAATATAAAAAAAAAGTGAAAATAATAAACAGATAATCAAACTACACACTTCTATCATTCAATAAAAAACTAACTACTCTCGTAAATAACTTCTGACTTCCTATTAAGAAAAAAAAAAAAAATTCAATTTTCACACACTTGATGTGTGGGTCATCTAGTTAATAATGATTTAACCTGACACAACGCATTATTAACCCGTTAAGTACAAGGGTGTTATTGGAATTTTGTTGTCGGTCATCCAAACAAAAACTCTCAGTCCCTCACTACTGGGGGTACTGGAAGCCCATTTCCAACTTGATTCGTTTTCATCCTCTTCACTGTTCACCAGTGTCCTTGAATTCAGGTCGACGGAAATCTTTGGTCAGTATTTTTTTTTATCTCTTATCTGTTATGGTAAAACTTTCTTTATTTTGTTGTCGTGGGTGTTCTTTTTCTGTTTCAAATTTCTAGAATTGCTTCTGTCTGTTGCAGAAGAAATTTGAGAAATTTCTGGGTTTTGACTGATGGGTTTAGGTAGAAGATTCATAGTTGGGTTAGTTGGTGATTAGATTATTATGATTGTTTGGGCTGGATTTGTGTCTAAAGCTATTAACAAAACCATATGAGGATGGATTCTGTAGAGTGTCAGTCTCAGATTTTATAGTAGTTAAACTGAGTATTGAACTATGTATGTTGTGGCAGCACTATAAACGTAAGGACACCGGTCCAAACTATGAAAAGAACTTGAGTTGGGAATCCATTTGGACTTTGGAAGGTCAAAAAGGTTTAACCGAACCCCAATCATGGCATAGTATGAATAATGTTGGCATATATCGAAATGGACATAAGATGGTTGAACCGTATGATTGGGAATGGCTAATTGTTATGAATTTATGTTAGTGTTGGGAACTAAATTGAGGGTTTACTTATAGGATTGAGAATATTATTTAGGCACTTGAGGTCGTTTGTATTTGGGATCGAGGATAGACTTGGAAGTCCAGGACAGACTTAAGCAAGGACCCACAAATGAGGCTTTCACTGCTCAATCCAGGTAGATGGCCATTGGCTTGAGGAGTCGATTGCATTACCAATATTAGTAATGTACTTTTATTCTACTAATTTTATTGTCAACGAGGTGCATTAGTATTGTATGTATAACGAGAAAAGTTTTTAGCATTGTACTTGCAGTGTTTCTATGTTGACGGAACATGCTGCTTTGTTTTCTTGTTGGTTTGGTGCGTTTTTGTTAGTACATTTGATCAGAGGTTCTTTTTTTATCAATGATGGTTTGCTACATTTATATCTTCTATGCACTATACAATTGTCATCTCATATAACTCTGTAAAGATGTCATATGTCTAGCAACCAGCAACCATTTTTAAAAACGTACTGTACAGACATGGGAATCCAACAGTCTCACCTAAGATTTGTTAGGATTTTCTTTAAACTTCACTAAAAGCCATATAGTCTATTCAAGTTATTATTCAAAAAATCCATATAGGGAAACCCCCCCCCCCCCCCCCCCCCCCCCCCCCCCCCCAACCCACACACAAGCACCCAAACAAAAACAACACCGTTTTTCTTTCTCTTTGGATTTGTGGTTGAAGGTTTTCAATGAGGTTTCTAAATGTGACAGAGGATGCTGCTATCAGGGTTTCATTACTACTAATTCAGGCTAAAACAAAGAAGGATTTACTGATTGGGTTTGAACAGTCCATATATATGGGCAATGGCTCAAGCACCAGTCAACCAAATGAGTTGCTGAGAATGTTAACTCACTTATTCGACAGTTCATTTTGTTTGTTTGGTTTTTTTTTTTTTTTGCTAAGTTAATTATGAAACAAATATTGCTTTAAAAGGTGCAAGAATTAATATTAGTGAAATAATATAAAATGAAAATGTGGTACTTTCATTTTCACTTTGTATATGATGATCATTTTGCATTTGACAGGGTGCAAGTTTGGCTCTCCTTCCGATGTCATCTCTACGACGCTTCTCAAGCCATGCTCGTGTTTCTCAAACCATTACTACTATCTTAGGGACCAAAGTACATCTTCAAAGTAAGGTACATCTGTCATCTTTATCTCTGTAAAATTGTTCAGAATAATTTATTATCTTGACCTACTCTTCAATAGGGCTCTTACTTCATATACTCCAACATATCATCTTTCATACTGAACAATTTTGGGTTGCCAATCTTCTCTGTGCATATGTGCTAATAACAATCTTAAGCTTCTTTTTTGTTTTGTTTTGTTTTTTTTTTTTTTTAGTGAAACCACAAGTGTCACATCATTTAGTCATTTTGTACTCTCAAAATTGATTGTGCTTGGTAATTTTCATTTATTTTGTTCAGTTGTTCTTTCTTTAATTCTTTGTTCGACATACATTCCAGGCTGTAATACACTCACCTGCCAGAACTGTGGCTCAACAAATATCAGGGTAAGTTCGGGAGGTGGAAATCAACTTCATGTCCCAGAAGTATGTTCCTTTTTTTTTTTTTCTCCATTGTAATTTTTCTTATTATTGCTCTTTTGGTGTAGAATTTGAATTTGCTTTTGGTTCACTGGTATTCTGTTTAATAGCGGTAGATGGGTTTATAAATTTTGCATCCAGTTCTTGTGCACCAGATGTTCTGCTGAATAATGAATATGATTTGTAGAAGCGACTTGCATGTTCTATTGATATCTTGAATACATATGTATATATGGGAGATAGGTAATGAATGTCAATATACGTACACCATTGCTATACTTGAGCCTCTATGTTAAGTTTCGATATGGAAACTGAACTACCTGACTTTTAGGAAATATAATGATTGTCTTGTTGTCCAGTTAGGTAATGAATCTCTTTTGCACAAAACCCCAACCCCTATACTTTCCACAATGTCCTTAACCACAAATGTTCCCTGCAGGTCCCAATCCGGACTTGCCATGTGCAGTCTTTCTCGCGCCCTCTACACAGCCACTGCAGCAAGTGAGCCTCGGTCCAAGAATCTTGAGCGCATTGCTGACAACCTCTTGGACCTCACAAAGATTGAGAGGCATGACTACTCCATCCTTTTCAGGTTAAAAATGGGCCTCAACCGATATGGTCCAGCAGTCTCAGGGATAGGCCCGACATCTTCCGAATCTGGGTCTGCCTCCACAGACTCCAAGGTGGTGGAGAAGACCGCATTTGATATAAAGCTTGAGAAGTTTGACGCAGCGGCAAAGATCAAGATCATAAAGGAGGTTAGGACTTTCACTAATTTGGGACTAAAGGATGCTAAAGACTTGGTGGAAAAGGCTCCAGTTTTGCTGAAGAAGGGTGTCACTAAAGAGGAGGCAGGCCCCATTGTTGACAAGCTCAAGGAGTTGGGTGCTACTGTGGTACTGGAATGAAGGGAATTGTCTTTGATTTGTTTTGCTTCATGTAGAATTGTGATTGATGTGTTCAATTATAAATGGAGAGATTTTAGATAGCTTGTTGAATTGGGGCTCCTGTGTTTTCATGTTAAATAGGGAGTTGGCTGTTGGATTCTACAATGCATACAGCTAACGATTTACGATTTAAAGGTTAGTATCCTTTCTAATTGTTTCCGTCACCCAATTGTTTTCATTCACCACCCTTCAATAAAGTGTTTGCAGCCAAGAACTTCTGAGAAAAGCGTATCTGATGAATATGGAGACAGAAAAATAGATTTTGTGGTTGTATAGAAAAAAGAAAGTAAAATAACATGAATTACTGGTATGCCATGTTTATTTAAATGGAATGAAGATAATTCATTCTTATCTGCAATACAAGTAGCTATACAACCAGAAAGATGCTATACAAATAGCTTTTGCTGCAGCTACTAAGCTTACTATGCTACATTGAACATTCTTATCTGCATGTGTCTTCTGTACAAAATGCTTCCACAAACTTTCGGATAATTAAATGGAATCCCCCTCCCTCTAAGTTTTGTTGGATTAAATTTTGATGGTTCTGTTCTCAATGGCAATCAAGCTGCTGCTGGTTTTATTATTAGAAATGATCGAGAGATTCCAGTTATTGCTTCTGCTAAGAAGTTAGGCTTGTCTAATGTGCTATGTGCTGAAAACTTTGCTCTATGAGCTGGTCTGCAAGTTGCTGCTTTGCATGGTCTTCAAGAATTAAAGTTAAAGGAGACTCAAAAATTCTTATTGATTGCATCAACAACAAAATCCACACACCTTGGCGGATCAGTACTTTGGTTCATGATATAAAATCCTTAGCCAGTTAGTTTCAGAGTATTGAATTCAATCAAATCTGGAGGGAAGCCAATTTCATGACAAATGCTTTGGCTAATCTTTGTCATCAGATTGGAGTTGGAAGCTAGAATAATAATATAACCCCTAATGTCCTCAATGCCTTCCATTTCGATGTTCTCAATTTAGGTTGTTATAGAGGTTTTGCCTTGTAATTTTATTTCTGTCATCGAAAAAATGGAATAATATGAATGAGAATAAACTCATGAAGAAATTATAGTTCAAATACTTGTCCCTATCGTGTGAGACAAACTTTTGAATGGATGAAAGAATTTAAATGTTTTGATGTGAAATCCGATTCTTAAAAAAGGGAGATCATATATTGCAATCATTTCCCCTATTCCCCTATAGATTTGAGGCTAGCAAATGTCCATTAAAATTGCCAAATCTAGTAAATGTGCCATTAAAATTGTGGATGAAGAGGAGAAAGGTAGATAAGTTGACGTGTTGCATTTTAGATGTGTTTTTTCCTTATATATATAATTTTTTTTTCATTGAGACTTTAGATATGTTTAGACTCTCTTACACATTGCATGACGGTTATTTCCTTATACTTTATGATATGTTTAAAAAATATAAAGTACTTAGTTAGGTTCTAATACTGCAAATTTTTAGTTAAATTAATCATCGTAAGGTACCGAATGAGTGAACCAAATCTGTCCAACTTTAACCATTCATGTTTAGATTATTAAATCATAATTATGAATTTTTTAATGATCATCAATTTGATTGAAAATTTACATAAATAATTTACACATTTGAACATAAAAACTGAATGGTTGAGATGTCAAAATGTGATCGAAAAATAAATCCCACAAGAAATCCATTAAAATGATCAAAAAATTATTTCATTCACCAAAATAGCCCCCACGTTACTCTCGTCCATGCAAGTTGTCATAATTTAGAAGTCCACTTTTCAATTCTTTATGTCGAGGGAAAAAGAAAACACAAGTAATGTTTTTCCTTTGACTGAAGACGCATCATCAACCGATTGGTACTTTTCTTGTGGGGCAATGTTGGTTATCAATTTAGGTTGAGTGATTACTAAACAAATGAATGGTGGAAGTGCTCAAGTCTCAAGTCTCAACCGCAAAGTGTAGTCCATTACGTTATACTTTTGTTTTCTTTCTGTGTTTTGCTCATGTATAATATAGAATTATAAAATAGATGAACAAACAGGGCACAACTCTAGACTAATACGTCTCTTTATAGGATTGTTGTTCTCATACGCCCCTCTGAGCTTGGCATTTTGCTTTGAAAAGGAAATGTGGTAGCATGAAGGCTAGGCCAAATTGTATTCAAATATTATTTGATTCCCAGCCATCCATGACCAAAACAAAACAAACACGTGGCGCAAATAACATATTCATTGTAATCGAAAAAACAAGTAAAAAAGAAGTCATTCATCTCCATCACTCATAAAATTTTAACATTAATTGTATGGAGACGGGGTACTAAATGCGGCGCTTTCTTACTTCACTTTCTCCCACTTGCTCCTTACCTTAACATTCTATGATTCGGAATCAGTTCCAAGAAGGTTCTTCTTCACCATATCTTCAAAGAGTTTCTGTAGTTCTCAAATTTCTGAAAAGTTCATATATTTATACGCTAAGGAGAGTAGCGAGGTAGGTAGTTGAAGCCCATTTTGATTTCTGAGTGAGAGGGGTGAAGAGCTTGTAAGTTTCAGCAATGGCGCTTTTGCAGCTCTTCATCACCGCGTCGATTCCGGTCTTGAAAGTGCTCTTGATCACTGCACTTGGCTCCTATCTTGCACTTGAGCGCGTTAATATTCTGGGGGAAGAAACCAGGAAGAACTTGAACACTGTAAACTTTTTTTTTCTGTTCCATGGAAAAGACTTATACGTTTGGTAGTGGGATTATGTAGATTTACCCTGGTTAATTTTAGACATAATACAATTGTTGTGTTTGTGAACAGGTTGTATTTTATGTATTCAGTCCAGCTTTGGTGGGAACTAACCTTGCCCAGACTATTACATATGACAGTATGATTAAACTGTGAGTTCAAATCCTTTGTTTAGTTAATATCAAAAATTACAATGATTAGTGTATTAAGTATGGTGCATATGACCATGTGTGTATTTATATAGGTGGTTTATGCCATTGAACATCTTAATCACCTTCATTGTTGGTTCTGTACTTGGATGGATACTCATCCAATTAGCAAGACCACCTCCACATCTCCGAGGCCTCATTTTGGGTTGCTGTGCGGCTGGTAATTTTGAATTTTCTTTCAGATTTCTGAAGATTAATTCGTACCAATGATTTCTGAAGTTATTACCTGATTTGGTATGAATAGGAAATTTGGGGAACATGCTCCTCATTATAATCCCAGCAGTCTGTAAAGAGAAGGGAAGCCCATTTGGAGCTCCTGATGTCTGTCACACTTATGGAATGGCTTATGCATCACTTTCGATGGCAGTAAGTAGTACACTTCTTCTTCGTCATCTTTTTCGATCTCAATAGGTTTATGTATTGATGTTTCTTTATCTGGTTTGTGTCTTTTGTTCTTCAGATAGGAGCCATTTATATTTGGTCCTATGTGTATAACATTGTGAGGATATCTTCAAAGTGGAGTACCCAAGACTCCCCAAAGTCTTTGGAGGAACCCTCCGAATCAAACCAAGTAAGTTGCACGGAGCCTCTGCTTTCTTCCAAGGAATATGGGATAGTGGAGGACAATGCCGATCAGTATGTACTGCCCTGCACTATATCTCAACAAGACTCTAAGGTACTAAACTTGATTATTAAGTTGCATGACTTATTGCTCTCTGATTGTGTTAATGTACTTCAAACCATTTCAGATCTGTTCAATAATGAACAAATTGTTCACTTGCCAAACAGTCTTGCATGTTATGTTACTACTAATCGATCAGCTGATAAAATTTGGATGAAGAGTTCATATTGATGGTTTGATAACATAACGTGCTTTTGGCAATGTATATTTACCTTATTTCTGACTGAGCATATTATTGTCGTTTGTCATGGCAGATAGAACTTCCGAGTACATCCAAGAACTGTCTAGTGAGAATGTTTCAAAAGCTTAATCTGAAAACGATATTTGCCCCTTCAACTATTGGAGCGGTATGACCTTTCAGTACTGCCTTTTGATGCGTTTCAAATACGTTTTTGATGCTCAATGAGCACTAATTTGGGTGACAAATTGACTCACTTATGCTTTTTTCTTTGGTAAAGATTGTTGGGTTTGCAATCGGAGTCATCCCTCAGATTCGTAAACTAATGATAGGAGATGGTGCTCCTCTACGGGTGATCCAAGACACTACTAACTTGTTGGGGTATATAGCTTGTACAGAAACTGTACCAACTCTATGATTTATTTCTGAAATTTGAACTTAATTATGGGCAGCTTAAATAGCTCCTAACTTCTATTACATGATTCCAGCTTCTATTGTCGTGCATTCAAATGAGATTACTTCTCATTTTAGCATGACTTTACTGAAGTCCATTCATATAAATAAGAACCTACAACAATTGTTTGTATTACTACTTTGTTCTGTAACTTCTGTGTTTATGATTGCAGAGATGGAGCTATCCCCGCTCTCACTTTGATAATTGGAGGAAACCTCCTTAAAGGTATACAATGCCAAATACTAAGTCTACAATTCCTAGATTCATGCGTAAGGTAATTGAGTTTAACTTGGTTTACATTGTTCTTTCAGGTTTGAAAGGGTCAGGAATACAGAAATCTATTGTTGTTGGGATCATAATCGTTCGTTACGTGTTCCTGCCTCTTATAGGCATATTCATCATTAAAGGGGCGCTAAAATTTGGCTTAGTGCACTCTGATCCATTATATCTATTTGTTCTCCTGATTCAGTATACACTCCCACCTGCAATGAACATAGGTAACCCTACGTAATTCACTTGCAAGATTTCTCCAGTTTTAGCAGCTTTTTGTTGCTATGTGCAACAGCTATCCCAGGTGCCACTCAAACACACTTTGCTAAATCGTCTCCTAACAACACTTATCCTTTTGTAAATGGCAGGAACCATCACTCAATTGTTCGGAGCTGGAGAGACCGAATGTTCAGTAATACTGCTGTGGGGTTACGTATTTGCATCAGTATCACTTACTTTATGGTCTGCCTTCTTCATGTGGTTTGTGGCCAGTCAAGTGTGAAACAGCTACAAAGCATCTCATTCAAGCAAAATCTAAATCATTCATCTCAGTTCTGATAGAGATTCGTTACAAAAAGACAATATTTTCCAAATTTGTAAGCAACACAGGGACAACTATAAGTGTTATAATTAGGTTCTGAATCAAATGCAAAGTAGCAATACGCTTTTACAGACCAATCCTAAGATAGATTTAACACAACTGCAAATATGCCCGAGGAAAGCAAAGAAAGTTCACTACAGAACATCTGTTAGCTAGCAATTCGAGAATCGATCCAAATTCCACACGTGTTGACTCTGTCATATGCTTCATCTTTCTTTGCAGAGACCAGCCTTGTTCAAATCATCAAAGTAAGGGTGTCCCATAGCCTTCTCTGCTGAAATGCGTTTTCCAGGCTCATATTGGAACATTTCCTGTACATGTAACCAATTCGAGCAAGTTACAAGTATTATTTACAGTGTAGAGTAACAAGAAACAATACTAAGTAAGAACAACTGAGTAGATCGACATACGGAAATTTGAGAAATTTCGGAGTTTTGACAGATGGGTTTAGACTAGAGATTCGAAGTTGGGTTAGTTGGTGATTAGATTATTATGATCGTTTGGGCTGGATTTGTGTCTAAAGCCATTAAACAAAACCATATGGATATGGATTCTGTGGAGTATCATAGTCTCACATTTCAAAGTAGTTAAACTGAGTTCAGAACTATGTATGTTGCGGCGCAGCAATATAAATCGTAAGGGTACCGGACTACCGGTCCAAACTATGAAAAGAACTTTGAGTTTGGAATCCATTTTCCCCTTACATATTTATTATAATTACCTTTCTGTCCTATCTTCTTTTCTCCCAACACATTACAATTTTTTTTTTAATAACATTAAAACCTCTTTTACACATATAGAGTTCAGTTGCATTTTTTTCCACTGCTTCCCTCCTGTATGGTTGTGAACTCCTCTATCACCAGCATTGCAGAGGTTTCTTTTATTGAATAGAAACACATAACGATAATAAAAACACCCGTAGCAAAGCGTAGATCATGTATCTAGTTCAGACTAAAACAAAGAAGGATTTACTCATTGGGTTTGGACAGTCCATCTACATATATGGGCAATGGCTCAAGCACCATTTGCCTCTAAGATGGCATACTTTTACTTTTCTTACCATCGTTCATCATTGAGTTTTTCTATTGGAACTTCCAAATATACTCATTTGACCTCCTATGTTTTTTACATCTCCTATCAAATTGTCAAATACTAAATTTACTCACTAAATCTTACTAAAGTTTCTCAAATAACCTCACTCATATGATTTGCAAACAAACTATTATCTTTAAAATAAAAAACTTAGTAATTTCAATGATTTAATTAATCTATAAATCTTAATTACATATCCATTCCTTATCAGATAACTGTTTTAGGGAATCAGAAATTGTGAGAAATTCGCTGTGCATTCTCATTGATAATAGAGGCCTCTTTATATAGCGGATCTAAATCATACAAGGAAAGTAATTCTACATTGAATAGGATTCTAAATCCTTTTATAACCCTATTACCACTAGGTCAAATAACCTAGAGTTTGGGTCAGACAGATAATCTGGATTTCCTTGAACACTCCCCCTTGTGTCGCCCAAACGTGGTGCTTCTCTCGTTGCCTCATTAAAAACCTTGCCGAGTAACAAAAACCCAGTGGGACAAAAATAACCTCGGTCGAAGGGGAAAAAGAGCACAACACACCCTTCACGTTTCGAGACCATACATGTAGACATTTCCCCCTGCTGTCTGCATCTCCCCCTGATGACTACGATCATGGGAGTTCAGATAGTTTCCGCAAGCCAATTCTTGCCACATGTTTCTCGAACGTGGATTTAAGCAATGACTTAGTAAACAAGTCTGCCACATTGTCCTCAGAACGAACCTGGTTCACTTTGATCTTGAGGAGCTTCTGCTGTTGCTGATTATAGAAGAATTTGGGCGATATATGCTTGGTGTTGTCGCCTTTGATGTAGCCTTGCTTCATTTGTTCAATGCAAGCAGCATTATCCTCATAAATGCTCGTTGGCTCATATGTGGTAGACTTCAATCCACAATTACTTCGAACATGCGTAACTATGGATCGTAACCATATACATTCACAGACTGCTTCGTGAAGAGCAATAATCTCTGCATGATTCGAAGAGGTAGTGACTAAGGTCTGCTTTGTAGACCTCCAAGATATCACGGTGTTTCTCATGGTGAATACATAGCCAGTTTGGGAACGACCTTTGCGTGGGTCAGAGAGATACCCAGCATCAGCAAAACCTTCCAAAACACCTATATCGTTTTGGGATGGGGAGAAGGAACGCAATCTACTATGTGTGGTGTTCCGGTTATTTGATGGGTCCAAATCCATCACATCTCTATAGGGATAGAACAAGCCCATATCGATCGTACCACTTAGGTATCGAAAGATATCTTTAACACCAGTCCAATGGCGTCGTGTTAGCACAGAGCTATATCTAGCTAACAAGTTCACAGCGAAGGAGATGTCCGGTCTCGTGCATTGTGCTAAGTACAATAATGCGCCTATTGCACTTAGATATGTCACTTCTGCCTCTAGCACTTCTTCGTCGTCATCTTTTGGACAGAATGAATCTTTCTTTGGATAAGGACTACAGACGACCATTGGGGTGCTTGAATGCTTAATCTTATCAGTATTAAAACGCCTAAGCATCTTTTGGGTATAAGCTGATTGATGAATCAAGATACCATCTTCACTGTGCTCAAGTTCCAAACCAAGGCAAAACCGTGTTTTCCCAAGATCTTTCATCTCAAACTCGAATTTCAAGTGTTCATCGGTTTCCCTTAACTCTTTAAGGGTGCCAATTATATTCATGTCATCGACATAGACCGCTACTATTGCAAATCCGGAACTTGTCCTTTTTATGAACACACATGGGCATAGTTCATTATTGACATATCCCTTCCCAATCAAGTAGTCACTTAGACGGTTATACCACATCCGTCTGGATTGTTTCAATCCATATAGTGAGCGTTTTAATCTTATAGCCAACACACTCCGTGGTTTAGAGCCACTTGATTTGGGTAACTGAATTCCATCTGGAACTTTCATGTATATTTCTGTATCTAGATCCCTATATAGATACGCTGTAACCACGTCCATAAGCTGCATGTTCAGTTTTTCGGAAACTACCAAACTGATAAGGTAGCAGAATGTTATGACGTCCATTACGAGAGAATAGGTCTCCTCGTAGTCGATTCCAAGGCGTTGTGAGAAACCTTGCGCCACAAGGCGAGCTTTGTACCTTACAATCTCGTTTTTCTCATTATGCTTTCTAATGAATACCCATTTGTGACCAACTGGTTTGGTGTTAGGCGGTATTGGTACAATTTTGCCAAATACCTTTCTTTTCGTTAGAGAATCAAGTTTTGCCTGGATCGCATCTTTCCATTTTGGCCAATCAGCTCTACGTTGTCATTCATCAACGGAGCGTGGTTCGATGTCATCGGTCTCAATAATCTCACGCGCTACTGAATACGCGAATACATCATCAATGATGATGGAGCTTCTTTCCCATGTCCCATTTACACTAGTGTAATTCACAGAGATCTCTACGTTCTTAGGGATATGTTCTGACATTGAGGCGTCCCCCAATGATGTCTCTTGGACATAACCATAATCCGGAACATTCTCATGGGACGGATTCTGAGTATCAATGATCAAAGGATTTGTTTGTGCCTCATATGCTCTTTTTCTAGGACGAGTATCCTTCGAACCGATTGGTCTACCGCGCTTCCTTGCGGGACCTGCGGCCATAGATGCCACATCATTGCCATGCTGGGCAATGGCGCCATCTCCTGGTTTCACAGGAGTGGCGTTATGTCCATTATTAGGGACATCAATCCTTGCAGGCACGTTTCACCAGGTATGTGTGATCTCGTCACTTTAGCAACATCAGAAAACGCATCGGATAGAGTATCTGCTACGTTCTGGAGCTTGATTATTCTTCGCACTTCAAGTTTGGATTGTACGGTATGGGGATCGAGATGAGACATAGTGGGGACTGACCACGACAATTCTTGTCATTCCTGTTGAACATCTGTGTTCTTATCTCCCCCTAACGACGGGAAGACTGTCTCATCAAAGTGACAATTAGCAAATCTAGCGGTACAGAGATCGCCTGTCAAGGGTTCAAAATAGCGGACGATGGTTGAAGATTCATATCCAACATAAATGTCTATTTGTCGTTGAGGACCCATCTTAGTACGTTGTGGCGGCATAATAGGCACATAAATAGCACACCCAAAAATCCGTAAGTACGAGATATCAGGCTCGTACCCAGTCACTAGTTGTAACACAGAATAAGATTGAGTTGCAGTAGGTCGTAGACGAATGAGCGTCGCTGCGTGCAATATTGCATATCCCCAAGCAGAAACAGGAAGACTGGTGCGCATAACTAATGTCCGAGCTATTATTTGTAATTGTTTGATAACAGCTTCTGCGAGACCATTTTGGGTATGAACATGGGGAACTGAATGCTCAACATCAATCCCTAATGACATGCAATAGTCATCGAATGTTTTCGATGTAAACTCCCCAGCATTATCAAGTCGAATTGACTTAATTGGATGGTCAGGGTAGTGAGCCCGTAGATGGATAATCTGGGTAAGAAGTTTAGCATAAGCAGCATTGCGAGTGGACAACAGTGCGACATGTGACCAGCGTGTCGACGCATCAACCAATACCATAAAGTATTTAAAAGGTCGGCATGATGGTTGAATTGGTCAACAGATATCCCCTTGGATTCTCTGTAAGAACGAAATAAGTATTTTGGGATCCTTTGCGTAGGACGGTCTCGATCCTAATTTCCCGAATGAACAGGCTTTGCAGAATGAACGAGGGGCCTTAGAAGCAACTAATGAGGATTTTGATTGGGCCGGAGCGTCTATAACGTTATTAGAAGCAAAATGTGTGACTACATCTCCCATTATGGCGTTAGAGCTATGGAAATTGGTGTGTGTGGCGTCATGGCCACTAGGAGGAATAACCATGGCATCATGCTCATGGTTGGCGCCATTTCTAGCATCATCATGAGGGATAAGAGTGGGCTTGCGGCGGCCCAAGACAGCAGCAGCGCCTGAGGCTACAGTTTTTGTGGTCTTGTTAAGTCCGAGAATCAATGTTTGATTTGCTTCTTCTCATTCTGAAGAATGGATGTCCGCGTAAAGTCTTTAGTATACGGAGCATCATATCACGACCAGGATGTCCTAGTCGGTCATGTCAAAGCCAATATGTGTCTGAATCCAAGAGATCTTCTCTTATGACATTATTGGATTCAATTGGTCGAATTGTAGTGACATAAAGTCCACTAGATTGACACGTAAGCTTCTCTAAGATGTGCTTTCTGCCGCAATCATTAGAGGTAATGCAAAGGAATTCTATTCCGTTCTCATTATGCATTTCCGCATGGAATCTGTTGGCTCTTATATCTTTAAAGCTCAATAAGGTTCGATTTGCCTTAAGAGCTTAGAGAGCTTCAGTGACTTTAATCAAGGTGCCATTTGGCAAAAGGAATTGGGCCCTTCCATGTCCTTGAACTAAACCTGATGGCCCAGCCATCGTAGTCACAGTGGAATATGTAGGCAACATCTCTAAGAATAATTGCCTATGTCGTAGAATGGTGTGTGTAGTCGCACTATCCGCAAGACATTATAGTTCATCCATTCCTAAAAGAAAAGCTCATAATTAAAAAGGAGTCATAAAGAAAAAAACTCAACTTTTATTGATAAGCCAAACGGAATTACATCATCGTTTATTTAATCAAAGAAGATCTAATCCAAAAAGAAACTAGCTAATGCAAACAATGACAGTCATCTAACTTCTTTTAGTAATTTCAATGCAAATGTGACCAGGTGAGTAGAGAGATGACGGTGGAGCAAGGCTCGCTTAAGTACCACTTATCTCAAAACCTTCCTAGACATCACATTTACAAGGAGTACGCCTACTTTGAAGAAAGATTAAACCATTGGCATTTACTACAAATAATATAGCAATTGCCTACATCTCTTGGAAAATAAAAGGACTTAATCAAAATCACCAGTTTCTGGGTCTTGATCTTTGTAGTCTTCCACCCTTAGATTGAGATCACCATCTTGACCTTCTTGTTCCATGTAGTTGGCCTCCCTTGCTTCACGATACATTTTGTATGCGTTTGTAACGTTCTGGGATGCACTACACTTCTTTGCCCAATGTCCACTTGATCCACATCGAAGACAAACATCTTTATGGTCAGGCTCCCTTGATCGAGGTGCATTTGATGCATAAATTGGACGGCCATTGTTCTTGGTGGTGTCACCACCATGGCCGGAGGTACCGCCTCTCTCTCTCTTCACACGTTGACCTCCACGGTTCCGTGCATGCCTATCTTGGTGATTTCCTTCCTCTTTAGGGGTAGAATATAGACCAGAACGTCCAGAATTGTCCCTACTCTTAGGGTTTTGCTCCTTGTGTCCTTCCTTGGGGGCGCGACTTTAATTAGACTCCGGAATAGACTTAGTTCCCACAGGTCTAGCATTATAGTTCTTCACAAGGATATTGTCGTGCTTCTCAGCTACGTTCATGGCGCCAACGAGCTCATGAAACCTTGTGATAAGTCCTGCATTCACATCAATCCGATAATTCTTCGAAATCATCAGGGCAGAGACGGGGAAGGTAGAGAGAGTCTTCTCGATCAACATCATATCAGTTATGGTTTGTCCACAGAACTCCATCAAGGACTTGATACGAAGGGCTTCCGAGTTATAATCAAGTACGGACTTGAAGTCACAGAAGCGGAGGCTATGCCATCTCACTTCTAAATCAGGAAGCAGGGAGTCACGAAAGTTGTCAAATCACTACTCAAGTTCCACCCATAGTTTTTTGGGGTCTTCCTCATTGAGGTATTCACTTTGGAGAGCATCATTCAAGTGTCTTGTCATGAGAATTATGGCCTTGGCTTTGTTTGCTTCGAAAGCACGAATTTTCTCTACAGAAAGCACGTTCTGTCTAGGCTCTTGGATGGTTTCCAGAAGCCCATCAGCCTTAATATGTTGGCGCACATCTCGGACCCGCCTATGGTATCCTGCGCCAATTGTCTCTAGTGGAACAAAGTTCAACTTATTCAGGTAACTCATCCTGAAAAACAACACAAGATTAGGGTTAGTTTCAGAGCATAAAAGGCTACCACGAAAACAATAAGAATTTCTGAGCGTAGTTGCTTCCAAGAAATTGGGGATTTCTGAGCGTAGTTGCTTCCAAGAAAATCCGATTCCAAGAGGGGTTTTGGATTAGATCGAAACAATGATGTATGTGGTCGATCGTTTTTCTTCTCAACAAACTCTAAGTTTGGAGGACTCTACAAGCTCCAAGCTTGGAGTGAGCATGAACCCCCACAGTTCGGCTTTAGGTCTCTGCTATGAAGAAGAAAAGGGGGTAGAAGAGGGATGTTGGAAGTCCCTGAGAAAAGAAGAAGAAATTGAAAAACTTCAAAAATGGGAACTTTTAGTAGAATTTACCTTGAACAATAGCCGGAAATCTTGACCAGAAAAGTTGTTGAAGATGGCTGAAAAAAGGTCACCAGAGGTCACCGGAAAAGTGGTCGGAAACTGGAGGCCGGAGGTGGTGGCCAGAGCTAGGTAGGGCAATGCAGGGCAATTGCAGAGGTTTGCAGAGGCTGCTGCAGGGCTCGTGCAGGGTTGCTGTAGGGCTGCTCGACAAGTGTGGGAGAGGGCTTGCAGGGGCTGCGCGCAGGTGTTGGCAGGTGTGCGGAAGGTTATCGGCAGGTGTGTGGAAGGCTGTCGGCAGGTGTGTGGAGCTTTCGGCAGGTGCGCGCAGGGCTCTCGGCAGATGCGTGCAGGGCTCTATGTAGATGCGCGGAGGGCAGGCACAAGGCTCGACAGGTGCAGAGGCCGGTTCAGTTTTTCCGATGGCCGGTTCAGGTTGATTCCGGCTGGTTCCGGTGGTTCCGCTGCCTGTTCTGGGCCCCTTAGGACTAGGGCTACGATATGTGGGGCGGTGATTGCAGGATTTTAAAGGTTACGAAATTAGGGTTTTCAAGGTTAGGGCTTCGTGCTGATAACGTGTTTTAGGGAATCAGAAATTGTGAGAAATTCGTTGTGTATTCTCATTGATAATAGGGGTCTCTTTATATAGAGGATCTAAATCATATAAGGAAAGTAATTCTACATTGAATATGATTCTAAATCCTTCTATAACTCTATTACCACTAGGTCAAGTAACTTAGAGTTTGGGCCAGACACATAATCTGGATTTCCTTGAACAATAACATAAATCTCTTTTTCAATAAAAAAAATCAAGTACAAGATATTGAGTTTCAACAATTAATTTCTAACTAATAAGAAAATAACATGAACAATTCTATGGTTTATTTTTTTTTAAATTTGTTTTTTTTTTCTGTTTTAGCTAGGCCTTATCAAAAAGCCCGCGGATCAAGTGGGCCGATGGAGGCCCGCCGGCCCGGAGGGTCAAAAGCCCGGCCCGGCCCGTCAAAAAGCCCGCAAAAGCCCGCTTCGGTGGGCCGATGGAGGCCCGCTAAAAAGCCCGGAAAAACCCGGCCTGACCCATAGGCCCGGCCCGTCAAAAGCCCGCTAGACCCGGCCCGTAAAAGCCCGCCTAGGCCCGGCCCGTAAAAGCCCGTAAACTATTTTTTATATATTATATATATTTGTGTGTGTTTGTGAATATATATATATATATATATATATATTAATATATATGTGTATGTGTGTATGTTTATATATATATATATATATATATATATATATATACAGGATTTTTCTCAGGTAAGGATGTCCTTAGTTTTTCTTAGGTGCGGATTTGGTGTTTTCACCCACTTTCCGATCATATTTTCACATCTTAACCGTTCAGTTTTTAGAGCCTAATGTATAGATCCCCCCTGTAAAATTTCAGCCAATTTGGTGATCGTTAAGACATCCAAAACTGCAATTTACACGAACGGACCGAATCTGTCGAACCGGAACCGTTCGTATTTATAATGGTAAATTACAGTTTTGGATGCCTTAACGATCACCAAATTGGCTGAAAATTTTCAGAGGTGATCTATACATTAGGACCTAAAAACTGAACGGTTAAGATGTGAAAATGTGATCGGAAAGTGGGTGAAAACCGGAAATAGTGCAGCCGGACTGTATATATACACATATATATATATATATAATAGATATGTGTGTGTGCTTATATATATATATATATATATAGAGAGAGAGAGAGAGAGAGATATATATATATATATATAGATATGTGTGTGCACTGTGTGTGTTTATATATATATATATATATATATATATATAGATATAGATGTGTGTATGTGTGTGTTTATATTTATATATATATATATATATATATATATGTGTGTGTGTGTGTGGAAATTCTCATATTTTTATAGTAAATATGTGCATATATATTCTAAAAAACAAGTGACAACGGTTGATCAATTAGATCGGATTTGAAAATATGATGAAATTAGCTAATTTTTTTACCACACTCATAATTTGTTGTAATAATCACATCTAACGGTCGGTTTTTTCATTTTATTTGAATATATAGAGGTTGCTCTTTGGAGTGTATGATATATAAATATAGGTTTATAATAGTAACTCCTAAGTTTGACCTAGTTGATCGAATTCGAAACGAGAACTAAATTGGCTGGATTTTTTACAGCCACTATAAAACATTACAATCTCTCCATCAAACGGTTGGTTTCTCCAAATTCATCTTCCACTTCATGGTTGCTTTAGAATGGACATCAATAGTTTTAAATGCAATGTACAAGTCATATAACTTTAGGTGACAAATTGATATAGGGCAATGTCTTTGTAATAAAATTGAAATTTTTATCTTATGTACACGTACATCCATCGATAGGATATTTACAGATATGATGTGAAAAAATAAGCATGTTTTGCGGTTATCAAGCCATCGGTCAATCAAGAAAACATACAAGCGACTACGGTTGACCAATCCGATTTGGTTTGAAACTATAGTGAAATTGACTAAATTTTTAACCACACTCATAATTTATTATAATAATCACATCCAACGGTCAGTTTTCCCATTTTCTTTGAATTGATAAAGGTTGCTATTTGGAGTGTGTGATATATAAATATAGGTTTATAAGAGTAACTAGGTTTGACCTAGTTGATCGAATTCGAAACGAGAACCAAATTGGCTTTATTTTTTACAACCAGCATAAAATATTACAATCTCTCTATCAAACGGTTGGTTTTTCCAAATTCATTTTCCACTTCATGGTTGTTTTAGAATGAACGTCAACAATTTAAATGTAATGTATAAGGCATACAACTTTAAGAGGTAAGTTGGTATAGATCAATGTATTTGTAATTAAAATTGAAATTTTTATCTTATATCCATGCACATCTATCAATTAAATATTTACAAACGTGATGTAAAAAAATAAGCAAGTTTTGCGGTCATCATGACACCGGTCAATCAAGAAAGCATACAAGCGACTACGGTTGACCAATCCGATCGGGTTTAAAACTATGGTGAAATTGACTAAATTTTTAACCACACTCATAATTTATTGTAATAATCAAATTCAACGGTCGGTTTTCCCATTTTCTTTGAATTGATAGAGGTTGCTCTTTGGAGTGTATGATATATAAATATAGGTTTATAATAGTAACTAAGTTTGACCTAGTTGATCGAATTCGAAACGAGAACTAAATTGGCTGGATTTTTTACAGTCACTATAAAACATTACAATCTCTCCATCGAACGGTTGGTTTCTCTAAATTCATCTTCCACTTCATGGTTGCTTTAGAATGGACATCAATACTTTTAAATGCAATGTACAAGTCATATAACTTTAGGTGACAAATTGATATAGGGCAACGTCTTTGTAATAAAATTGAAATTTTTATCTTATGTACACGTACATCAATCGATAGGATATTTACAGATATGATGTGAAAAAATAAGCATGTTTTGCGGTTATCAAGCCATCGGTCAATCAAGAAAACATACAAGCGACTACGGTTGACCAATCCGATCGGGTTTGAAACTATGGTGAAATTGACTAAATTTTTAACGACACTCATAATTTATTATAATAATCACATCCAACGGTCGGTTTTCCCATTTTCTTTGAATTGATAGAGGTTGCTCTTTGGAGTGTGTGATATATAAATATAGGTTTATAAGAGTAACTAGGTTTGACCTATTTGATCGAATTCGAAACGAAAACCAAATTAGCTGGATTTTTTACAACCACCATAAAATATTACAGTCTCTCCATCAAACGGTTGGTTTTTTTCAAATTCATTTTCCACTGCATGTTTGCTTTAGAATGAACCTCAACAATTTAAATGCAATGTACAAGTCATACAACTTTAAGAGGCAAATTGGTATTGGTCAATGTATTTGTAATTAAAATTGAAATTTTTATCTTATGTCCACTCACATCCATCGATGAAATATTTACAAACGTGATGTAAAAAAATAAGCAATTTTTGCGGTTATCACCCCATCAGTCAACCAAGAAAACATGCAAGTGACTACGGTTGACTAATCCGATTGAGTTCGAAACTACGGTGAAATTGACTAAATTTTTAACCACACGTATAATTTATTGTAATAATCACATCCAACGGTCGGTTTTCTCATTTTCTTTGAATTGCTATATGTTGCTCTTTGGAGTGTATGATGTATCAATATAAATTTATAAAAAATTAGTGTCTTTAAAAATTTAATTATCAATAAATTAGTATCTATATATAAATATAGATTTTTTTTGGTACAATATAGATCTATTATCTTTGGTTGTATTTGATCATTATCCAATGAATTTCCAAAGCTTGATTAAAAAAAAAAATATTTGTGTCTTTAAATATTTATTTATAAATAAAGCCCGCAAGGCCCGGCCCGAAAAAGCCCGCAAGGTCCGCTTTATATGGACGGGCTTGGATTCTTCGATTTTTAATAAAGCCCGGCCCGCCATTATTAAAAAATTTAACAAGGCCCGGTCCGACCCGACCCAAGTCCGCAATGAATGGGCCAGGCCGAGCCCGGCCCGGCCCGTTGACGACCCCTAGTTTTAGCTGTGCAAAAAAATGAAGATTAATAAGTTTTCCTGAATGTTTATTTTAGGGTATTTGACCCAATGCCCCAAATTTAGGCAAACGTGCTCCTACTTACCCCACCAAAAAAAGTTTATTCCCATTTACCCTACTTAAGTATCAAATAACAGTTTTACCCTCAACCTCATTAATTAACTACAACTCTCTCATCGATCTCTCTCTCCCTCTCCCTCCACTTTAAAGACACCAGAGTGACCAGCGAATCGTCGGAGACGGACGACTTCGCCAACGAAGAAGAAGAGAGAAAAGGCTTCTCTCTCCGATTCAACTCTCGGTTTGCTCCTCGAAACCACAACCGTCGATAACCACCACCGAGCTCCGGCAATGGCGTCCTCTAGGATTTTGCTCTGCTTCTCCTTGTTCATCGCTCTATGCTTCACTGCGATAAAAATTATCTGACACTGTCAGCAAGCACGACTTCGTCGTCGTCGCGTTCACAGCTCGATCTTTTTAATTTCCTATGTTCTGTTTGATTTAAATCAGTGTTGATTGCTTTGGTTTTGGTTATTTGTGTTTTCGCGTCTGTGGATCTGGACTTTGATTTGAATTGGGGAAGGAGGTGGACCGAGGACATTTTGGTCATACTTGCTTGGCTAACGGAAAGAAGGGAGAGCTTACCTGTGGGTTGGATTCTACTGTGATTTATGTGTTTTCCAAGTTTGAATATGCATGGGCTTACTTGAATATAGATGTATGAGCTTGTAAGTATTTGAAGTTAGTGTGCCTCGTGTTTCAGAGTTAAAGTAATTACACTAGAATATAATCAAATTTGGATTATATTTGGAAGTTGAATGAGACTGGATTTTAGGAGCTAGTTATCGAAGCAAGGGTGTACGGTAATGGTGGTGACTTAGTGATTTTGTTTATACATTATCAAGTGCGAAAAAAAGAATATAGGTGTTGTCAATATTAGGCATTCTTTGTAACTAATAAGATTATTGGAGGGCAGTAAAAAGATTATTGAGGGATAATAATAAGATTATTGGGGAGTAATAATAAGATTATTGAGGGACAATAAGCCGGATTCCGGCCACCGGAGTCCGCTAAAGTCTCCAATGACTCTCTCTCTAAGTGACAAAGAGGGAGAGGGCAAAATTGTCCTAAAAATAAATAGAAAACAATAAAAAAAATACTTGGTTGGGTATTGGGATAAAAGATATGTAAATTATTGAGTAAGTAGTCAATCTCATAAGATGTTTGGTTAAGTGGGGTTAGTGTTGCTCAAATTTGGGTAAATAGACATTCCCTTTATTTTATTTTCTCTTTTTTCTATACCTCGTGGTTAATTATTTAAATATTTGTCTATTTTTTTTAATTGCTAGCTCAATTTTTTTTTCTCAAATATAATGGATAGACTTTGATTTAGATCATAATATGATTTATTTTGTTTTCCTTCACCAATATGCGTTCATCATGTATATCATACATTTTTAAGTCACATGATCGTAATCATAGTTTTAATTATTATTAAATATATATAAATGCTTTAATGAGTATGTAGTGAAATTGAAAAATGAAAATAGATAAAGAAAATAATAAAGAATACAATATAA
This sequence comes from Rosa persica, assembly GCA_025331145.1. NCBI lineage: Eukaryota > Viridiplantae > Streptophyta > Magnoliopsida > Rosales > Rosaceae > Rosa > Rosa persica. The sequence goes on from WFKR01000007.1 coordinate 26,590,369, forward strand.
TATTATTGAATCGAAAAGTGTAGAGAAAATCAATGTAATGTTTTTTTGGTATAATTATTGTCCTCAATAGTCATTTTATAGTAGGTTACATATGTCATTTAATAATTCATAATAGAGTGAGGCCAAGTGAGCAGATTTGGAGGTCCCAATAGAAACACGTTTCATCATTATTAACCGAATGAGTTAAGTGTGTAGCAGTACGACCTATCAACTGAATGAGTTTTTTTTTTTGTTTTTTGTTTTTTTTTTTTTCTGAAAGAAATGTGGATTTTTTTAACGCATGACAAGATGACCATTACATATCCTTCCGTTGCCTTTAACTAGACAGATCATGAAGTTATAGTAAAAGAACTATTGTGATACATAGAAACATACCACATACTTTCGAACTAACCGCTCACTTATTTTAAAAGTGAGCCTATAAACGATGGATATATAATACGATGTAGTAAATAGGCCCCTACCACACTTATCTATATTTTCTCCTTGCCCTTCAAGCTAGGGCGTGGGGGCTTACCCGAATACAGAGCAGTTAAGACCTCATTAGCAGAGACCTTCTTCGACTTAGGGGTTTTGTTTTTAGAGCCGAAAGGCCTTCCCCTTTTCTTCTTTGCACTTGGCAACTCTAGCAATGGCTTTGGTATCATGACTTCAGCCGGCACCAACATAGCTTTTGGGATTTCAACAAGGCTCGAAGACTTGGCACTGAATTTAGATGAGAATTTAGGCATTTTTACCTTTTTTGTAGGGGCAATCGGGCTTGTCTTCCCTTCAAGTAAACCAGACATCATGAACTGCAATTTTTTAGGGGAAGGGAAATGATCTGCCCCACTTAGCCTGACTCTCAGCCTCAACTGGGACAAGCGCAAGGGAGTCATCATCACTGACCGTTCTTGTTTCTGCAGTCTTGATGATCACCAGCTGTCGTGGCTTACTTTGGCTCAGCACCACTAAAAAGTGTACGACCTACTGGTGGTAGGATATGAGTGGTGATGCCTTGGAACCTAAAAGTCCCTTCTTTGAACTGATGGCCATGTAATCCCAAAAACTGATTAGTGAGATCCAGTTTGCGAGCTACAAGTTGCTCTGTGCTCTTCACAGCGGGTGGCACAGAAGCTAGGTTGTGTAAACACTAGTACTTTTTCTTGTTTATTTTATTTTAATTTGTCGTACAACATATGGGACTACGTATTCATAAGGTACAAAAGTATTTGCGCTTAGGTAAGACAATGAGGCTACTTTAAAGGATTAAGAATTTCGAGAAAATCCAATTTGGGTCTAGGAAAATTTTCTTGAAGTACCGAGGCTTAAGAAAAGCCTGGAAAATTTTTCCGAAAGGGAAAAAAATTCAAACAGTACCAACCTATGGGCCACTCTGAATTTCTGTACCAAAGTTTCCGAAACTATCACAATGGTACCCAAAATACCCAGCCCGACCTAATATATGTACCTGCCATCCATGATGGGGTTAACCCATGTGCCACTTGGTGTGTTTTTAGGGGTAAATCCGACCGAGGTGGTATTTGGTGCCAACTCTAACTAACAGCTCAGTTACATAGCCATTTCCCACCAAAAATGAAAATCCCTTCAAAGTTCCTCTGTGGAGGAGCAGGCCTATTATGGCATCAGATTCCACTTTTAATTTCGTGAAGCCTTCCATGAGACAATACCTCATTCCAAAAAGCACCACCAACGCCTCACCAGAATGAGCAGACAGTCCTCCTTGGATGGTGTGCATTAGTTCTCCTTTCATACTACCCTTCTCATCTCTCACAATAGCTCCAAGCCTGCCTTGTGGGGGACCATCGTTCCGACGAACTTTGCAACCCAGAAGGAATAGAAGAATCTGATGAAATATGAGATGAGACAGCAGGGAGTGGCCTCAAAATTGCTTTACCGAAACTATTTTACCATTCAAGTGCTTGACTGATAAGCTGCTCCCCACCACAAACTTTTTCCCCGAATCTGCATGCATTTCGATTTTTCCAGATTAACCAAGCAATAACCCCACATAGGCAAAGAGGTGGAGCAAGCATCATCACACGTGCAGAAGTGGGGTTTAGATGCCAACACCGAGACCTGCCTTATTTTCTGTCTGTTTATCCATTTCTCAATGTGTTGGTGGTGGTCAAGGATTTTTCCTTTGTCCGATGGTTGCCATGTGAACCACAATACCCACTACTCTCGAGATGAAGGAATAATGCTTTCGAATTTGGTGGAGGTGTTCAGCTAGCTTGCACGAGCCCACTAAATTGCTAGAAAGTTCCTACAGTTTTGCATTTGTTTGGTTTTCATTGCTTTACTTCTCTCTTCTTTGTATCATAGGAGGGAACCTTCTAGAATGTTTTGCTGGCTTGTATTAGTATGTATGGTTCCATGATTCCTTGGCTGGCTTTTGGTCTAGTCCTCCAGCTGGTTTCAAATTTTTGTTCTTCATTCAATTAAAAAAAAAAATAATCCTCATAGGCCTGCTCCTCCACAGAAAACTTTGAAGGGATTTTCATTTTTGGCGGGAAATGACTATGTAACTGAGTTGTTAGTAAGAGTTGGCGCCAAATACCACCTCGGTAGGATTTACCCCTAAAAATACACCACGTGGTACATGGGTTAACGCTGTCATGGAAGGCAGGTACATATATTGGGTCGGGCTGGATATTTTGGGTACTATTGTGATAGTTTCGAAAACTTGGGTACAGAAATTCGGAGTGGCCCATAAGTTGGGTACTGTTTGTATTTTTTTCCCTTTCCGAAAAGATTTAGTGAAGTGTACGAGAAATAAGGATGGTTAGAGTGGTATTTTCGAAGTAGACTTGAGGGAAATTAAGACAAAAAGAAAATGGGAGCAGCCAAGCCCACTTGGCTCAAAGGAAAGGGCAAGTTTGACTTTTCACACTAATTAAAGGGGGAGGTATTTAAGGCATCACATAACCAAAATCTAGCCTTTAAACCCCACTTTCCTCACTTTACTCTCTTTCTTCAGCTCTCCCTTTCTCTCATCCGACCCTCTCTCTCTCTTTGCGTCACCGGCGATGCCGCATCGCCGCATCACCGCCGCCGCTGGTACTCCAATCCACACCAAAAATTTCCAGATTTTCTCCTATTTATTCCCACTATCCATTTCTCAAACCAAAATCGTGAGATTTGGGGGTTTTTGTGATTTCTTCATTCTAAATTCAAATCAAGGTAATATCCCTCCTAATCTAGCTTTTATTAATCTGATCTATACTTATTTCTTATCAAATTCAAGTTTTTGATTTTCATTTGTGATTTTGGTGCATGAACTCGGTTTTCTCTTAAACCATGAGGCTAGGCTACAGGTTTGGCAAGGATTTGTGGTAATGATCTATTCCATGCAACCTTATTTCAAGTTTTTGGTTGTGGTGTTGAATTTTGGACGGATTTGTAGGTGAAGAAAGGGTAAGGATTCTGTTTGGACAAACCCTATAATTTTTGGAGCTTGTTTTGTTGATTTTGAATGTTTATTGAGCTATTTTGTTGGTGGAAAATTGTGAAAAGTGGATATTTGAGGAGGGTTTAATTAATAGGATTTTATTAGCTTCTTCAAAGTGTTGGTAAATTGTGTTGAAGATTTTGGTGATTTTGTTGTATAATTTTGACCAAAAGAAAAAGAAAGGGAAGAAGGAAAGAAAGGTCTTTATTTTTGGAAGAAAAAAAATAAAGAAATGAGTAAAAGTTGAATTAAAGGAGTTTTACCGTGGTAAAGTGGTAAAAAGTGAAAAGGGTGAAAGTAAAGATAAAATCGGTCTAAGGAGGTAAAAGGTGAAAGTGAAAGTAAAAAGATAAAAACTATGATAAAAGTAAAAAGGTAAAAAAGGAGTAAAATGGTAAAAGTAGAAGTAAAACTTTATTTATAATTATTTACTTATTTATTTTTAAAATAAATAAGAAATAATGCTAAATGAAGGGGTGCTTAGTCAAAAGTTAGAAGTTAAAGTCAAAAGTCAACTTGAGGGTTGACCGACCTCATAAAATGAGAGGATCGACTCGACTTTGGTCCCTCGGATTAGCGATAGTTTAATGGAGCGATAAAGATGTTTTTTTTTAAAAAAAAAATTAGTTTCCCAAATTGGTAAAAGTTGAAAGGAGTAATAAATGACCTCATTAAAATAAAAAGAATTTAGTATGCGCGATTACTTAGAGTTGGTCACGATGTTTACCTGGATAATTACTTACAAACTAAATGAGAATGGGCATAAGTTCCTTTGCATTACCTCTAATGACTACAGACTAAAATGAGTATTAGAAAAGCTTATGTGTCGTTCTAGCAGGTTTTATATAACCACTATTAAAGTAATTAAGTCTAATGACGCCATAAGAGATGACCTTTGGGACACCGACACATATAGGCTTTGGGCATGACCTTTTGGGACACCCAGGTCATAATATGATGATCTATAATACTAAAGACTTCACACAGACATCATTTCTTCAGAACAAAGAGAAGTAAAGATCAAAAATTGATTAAAGGAGAGAAAGTCACTCGCCGCCGCGCCATGGGGCTCTGTCGCCTTGCACCACCGGCCTGCTAATGTCGGTGCCGCTTACCCCCTGAGTATAGTGTCGCTGCCTACCCCCTGAGTATGGCTTTGACACCAAAGGTTGCTTCCTTGCCTCCTCTCTCTACTTCTCCAGTTAATTGTGACATTGTGGCTCAACCAAAATCTTCATTGGTTGATTATAAGGCCCATATTTCATTCTATAAAGCCTGCTATTTCGGATCGAGACCATCATATGCAAAGGACACTAAGGAAATAACTCTATTCTTACAAAGAATCCAAGCGGATTTTGTGGACCGATTCAACCAAGTTGTGGACCTTTTAGATGTTTTATGGTGTTGGTTGATGTGCAAACACGCTAATCATGTGTCGCGCTATTGTCCACTCGTAGTGCTGCTCATGATAAACTCATAGCCTATATCATATGGCTACGGGCTTACTACCCGGATCATCCCATTCAGTTAATTCAACTTGATAATGCTGGAGAATTTACATCGAAGACTTTCATGACTATTGCATATCATTGGGGATTGATGTTAGGCAACATATTCCCATGTACATACCCAAATCGTCTCGCGGAAAAACCACCATAAAACAACTATGATGGTAGCCCGGACATTGGTTGGTAATGAGCACTAATATTTCCGCTTGGGGTATGTAATATCACATGCAGCTATGCTAATTCATCTACGACCCACCGCCACTCACCTTTCTTTGCATTACAGCTAGAGACTGGGTGCGAATCTGCTATCTCGTACTTACGCATAATTGAGTTCGCGGTTTATGTGCCAATAACACCACCACATCGCATCAAAATGGGTCATTAACAACGAATGCATACATATTTATGTTGGATATAAATCTTCAACTACAAGTCCGCTATGTAGAACCCTTGACAAGCGATCTCTTTATCACTAGATTTTTGCTGATTGTCACTTTGATGAGACAATCTTCCAGTCGTTATTGGGAGATTAGAACGTCAACGTTCAACATGAATGACAGGAATTGTCGTGGCTTGTCCTCACTATGTCTCATCTCGATCCTCAAAACTGATGAGATCACATATACCTGCTACACACATGCTTGCAAGGATAGATGTCCCCTCAAGAGGACATGGTGCCATCCAAAGGAGCTGGGCACAGCGCCGCAACCATGGATGGTGGCATGGTGAAGCCACAAAGTGGCATAATGGCATCACAGGTTGTGGGTTCCGCTAGAGAGCATAGGAGAACCATAGGTTCGATGTATTCTCGTCCTAGGAGAGAGCGAGTTTGGCATAACCTGATCCATTAAGCATTGATCTTCATTAAATTCGTCTCATGCGAATATTCTGGATTATGGTTATGTCCAAGAGACATCGTTAGGGGATGCCTCAATGTTAGAACCAATTCCTAAGAATATAGAGATCTATACAAACTACATTAGTGTACATGAGGACGTGAGATTATTGAGACTAATGACATCGAACCTTACTCCATTGAAGAATGTCAACGTAGAGAAAGTTAGCCTAAATGGAAATATGTGATCTAAGTTGAATTGGATTCACTAATGAAGAGGAAGGATTTCGGTCCTGAGATGCCGATACCTCTTGACATAAAATCTGTTGACGTAAATAGGTTTTTATTAGAAAGCGTGATGAGAAAAAAGAGATTATATACTTGCCTCATGGTGCAAGGCTTCTCACAACGCCCTGAAATCGACTACGAGGAGATATATTCTCTCGTAATGGATGTCATTGTACTCCACTACTTTGTTAGATAACTGAACATGTAGCTTACGAATGTGGCCATTACGTATCTTTATGGGGATCTAGATACAAAAATATACATAAAATTTCCTAATGGACTTCATTTATCCAAATTAAGTGGCTCTAGACCACGGAGCGTGTTTGCAATAAGGATGCAATGCTCACTAAGTGGATACTTGATTAGGAAGAGATATGATGAACTATGCCCATGCATTTCCATGACAAGTTCCGTATTTGAAATTATCACAGTTTATGTTGATGAACATAATTTGGAACCCTTGATGAGTTAAAGGAAACCGCTAAACACCTGAAATCTGAGTTTGAGATGGATCTTGGGAGAACACAGTTTTATCTAGATTTAGAACTTGTATACCATGTCAATGGATACTTAGGCATTTTGATAAAGTTAAGATGCACTCTTATGGTCATCCGTAGTCTTGACCCTAAGAGGGATCTGTTTTATCCCAGGAATAATGACGAAGACGTGCTAATAGCAAGAGTGGTTACCTAAGTATAATTGACGCATTATTATACTTAGCATAAAACAACACCGGACACCTCAATTGTTATGAACTTATTCGCTAGATGTAGCCCTATGCCAATGCGACGCCATTGAACTGACAATCTTTCGATGCTTAAAGGGTACGATAGATACTAGCTTGTTCTATCCATACAGAGAGAAAAGAAAGGAAGAAAGAATGGAATCAAACTCCATTGGCCTGAAGGCCATCGTTAACACCGCACACCGCTGGCTAAAGTTTTGGGAGCACTTCGCTGTCGCTGCCGCCACCGTAGGCGTCCTCTTTCCTTGCGTCACAATGATGGTGACATTTTGATGAGTTTTGTTGATGCAGGGTGTCTCTCTGACCAGCTTAAAGGTCGTTCCCAAACTGGTTATGTTTTTATCACGGAAAGCACCGTGATATCTTGGAGATCTACAAAGTAGACCATTGTCGCTACTTCTTTGAATCATGCAGAGATTATTGCTCTACATGAAGTAGTTCATAAATGCATATGGTTAAGGTCATAGTTGCACACATTCGAAGAACTTATGGTTTGAAGTCTACCACAGATAAACCTACGTGCATTTATTAAGATAATGCTGCTTATATTGAACAAATGAAGCAAGGTTTACGCTGCAAAACTCGCTAGAGAAAGCCAAGAATCATGAGCGACAACACCAAGCATACATTGCCTAAGTTATTTTATATATCAGCAATAACAAACACTTAAAGATTGAAGTGAATCAAATCCGATCAGAGGATAATATAGCGAATTTATTCACTAAGTCGTTACCTAAATCCACTTTCGAGAAACATGTGAAGAATATCGGATTGAGAAAGTTATCCGAACTCCCATGGTTGTAATAATCAGGGAGAGATGTCGACATTAGGGGGAGGAATGATGAAAAAAACTCCCACTTTCATGATGAAAAAATTCCTCACCCTAGTCTCATATTTCCTTGCTAATAACATGATGATTTAGGAGACCAAATCATGGTCACTTTTAGTGATGAACAAAAATATTCATCGTAGAAAGTGGTGTATAGTGAGGAAAATATGTTTCTCGCAGAAAACCTAATGACATTTATTGAGGAATCTAAATGTTCCTCATAAAAAGTGACATTTACTGAGGAAAATAAATTCTTCGCAAAAAACTTGGTCACTAAAAAGACTTTCTGTTGTAGTGTATGATGTCTACATGTTCGATCTCGAAGAGCGAAGAACGTGTTGTACTCTTTTTCTCCTCCTCGAGGTTGTTTTTGTCCCCCAGGGTTTTTATTACTCGAGAAAGGTTTTTAACGAGGTAACGATTGAAGCGTCATCACTAAGTTTGAGCGGCACAGGGGAGAGTGTACGTTGAAGAATGTTGACATTTGGTTGCCTTGTCAAACTAGGTTTTGTTCTATATTTGTAATAGGAGAGATTTCCTACTCTGAGTTAGAATAAGAATCCTTGTACTCCAAGATTATGTACTTTGTAGTCCCTATATATAGGGCTCCTATTATCAATGAATACACACAATTCTCTCTACAATCTCTCTCGAATCCTTTATTCTTAAACAAGAGAGATTTTATTGAGCTTGTTGAATTGGGGCTCCTGTGTTTTCATGTTAAATAGGGAGTTCTGTTAGATTCTGCAATACATGTAGCTAATCATTTAAAGGTTAGCGTAGCATCCTTTCTAAATGTTGCCGTCACCTAATTGTTTTCATTCACCACCCTTTAATAAAGTGTTTGAAGCCAAGAACTTCTAGAAAAGCTTATTGGATAAATATGGACAGAAAAACAGATTTTGTGGTTGTTTATGGTTAAAAGGAAGAAGTAAAATAACATGCATTACTTGTATGTCATGTTTATTTAAATTGAATGAAGATAATTCATTCTTATCTCAGAAAGATGCTATACAAATAGCTTTTCCTGTAGCTACTATGCTACATTCATTATCTGCCAGTATCTTCTGTACAAAATGCTTCCACAAACTTTCGGATAATTAAATGGAATTCCCCTCCCTCTGAGTTTGTTAAATTAAATTTTGATGGCTCTGTTTTCAATAGCAATTAAGCTGCTGCTAGTTTTATTATTAGAAATGATTGAGGGATTACGGTTATTCCTTCTGCAAGATGCTGCTTTGCATGGTCTTTCAAGAATTAAAGTTAAAAGAGACTCAAAATTCTTATTGATTGTATCCACAACAAAATTCACACATCTTGGTGGATCAGTACTTAGGTGCATGATATAAAATTCTTAGCTAGTCTGTTTCAAAGTATTGAATTCAATTATGTCTAGAGGGAAGCCAATTTCGTGGCAGATGGTTTGGCTAATCTTGGCCGTCAGATTGGAGTTGGTGGCTAGAATAATAATGTACCCCCTAATGTCCTCAATGCCTTCCATTTCAATGTTCTCAATTTAGGTTGTTGTAGAGGTTTTGTCATGTAATTTTATTTCCACCATAAAAAAAATGGAATGAATGATCATATCATGAATGATAATAAACTCATGAAGATTTTATAGTTCAAATACTTGCCTCTATCGTGTGAGACAAAATTTTGAATGGATAAGAGAATTTAGTTGTTTTTGATGTGAAATCCGATTCTAAGTAAAAGGGGAGATAATATATTGCAATCATTTCCCTTTTGAGTGAGAGCTTTCCTCTTGAGACGCGTCATTTTCTTGTGGGGTAATGTTGATTATCAATTGAGGGTGAATGATTACCAGACAAATGAACGGTGGAGGTGCTTGAGTCTCAACTCTCAATTGCAAAGTGCACAGTCCAGTACGTTTTACTTTAATTTTCTTTCTTTGTTTTCCTCATATAGAAATATAGAATATAGAATTATAAAATAGATGAACAAATAGAGCAATAACTCTTGACTAATACGTCTCTTTAGAGGATTGTTGATTTCATAAGCCACTCTGAGCTTGGCATTTTGCCTTGGAAAGGGAATGTGGAAGCATGAAGGCTAGTACAAATTGTTTTGAAATATTACTTTGTTTATTAACCACCTCAGTTATATTTGAAGGGGTAAAATAATGAGACAATTTAAATGATAGAAATACCATTGTTTCCACATCACTGGCTTTTCTCAGTCATATTATTATATTTCTATTATATAAAGTATGATGTAAAGATGAGACCCTATAAAAAATGACTTTTCTAAATAATGTATAAAATCTAGTATTACTTCATGCTAAACTAGTTATTTTAAAGGGAAGAATATATTAATAATCAGGGTCAAAATTATGTTTCTTTTTATTAATCTCTATTCATTAACCGAAGTCAACAGATCTTAATAAATATAAAATATTATGACTACACGTGGAACTACCATCCGGTTTGACGGGGTCGGACCCTCGCCCGCCACACCGCCGAGAGACATGTAAACATATATGCATGTTGTTGATTAACTTAGTGAATAACTTTCCTTTCAAGTGGTGGAACCCCCCACCCCAAACCCAGGTGATGATGAATTGATTGATACATGAGTGTAATAAAATAACCAATAACAATAAGAATACATTAATACAAATCAATGACAGATTAGTTAAAAATAAGTTTGCCTTTTATTCATTCTTCGAATTGATTCTATGTTTTTGAATGGGCAATTATGTCTGATTTTACTTCAAATTTATTGTTGTTTTAGAGAAACGGAATTAAGAGAGAATTGCTGTGTATTTTCATTGATAATAACGGCCTATTTATATAGAGGATTACAATGCATAGAATCTGAATATACAAGGAAAATAATTCTACATTGAGTAGGATTCTAAATCATTCTATTATAACCCTATTACCACTAGGTCAAGTAACCTAGAGTTTGGGCCAGACACATAATCTGGATTTCTTTGAACACTCCCCCTTGTGTTGCCCAAACGTGGTGCATCTCTCGTTGCCTCATTAAAAAACCTTGCCGAGTAACAAAAACCCAGTGGGACAAAAATAACCTCGGTTGAAGGGCAAAAAGAGCACAACACACAATTCACGTTTCGAGACCATATATATAGACATCTCCCCATGATGTCTGCATCTCCTCCTGATGACTACGATCATGGGGATTCGGATAACTTCCGTAAACGATGCTACCAACATGTTTCTCGAAAGTGGAATATAGACAATGACTTAGTGAGCAAGTATGCTGCACTGTCCTCAGATTGAACCTAGTTCACTTTGATCTTGAGGAGAGTTTGTTGTTGCTGATTATACTTGGTGTTGTCGCTTTTGATGTAGCCTTGCCTCATTTGTTCAAAACAAGCAGCATTATCCTAAATGCTTGTAGGCTCATCTCTGGTAGACTTCAAACCACAACTGTTCGAACATGCGTAATTATGGATCTAATCCATATACATTCACGAACCACTTCGTGAAGAGCAATAATCTCTGCATTGTTCGAAGATATAGCGACTAGGGTCTGTTCTGTAGATCTCCAAGATATCACGGTCTTTACCTATGGTAAACACTTAACCAGTTTGAGAATGACCTTTGTGTGGGTCAGAGAGATACCCAATATCAGCAAAACCTTCCAAAACACATGTTGTTTTGGGGTGTGGATAGGAAATGCAGGCCAGCGTTGGAGGAGTTTTCTTGTGTGTGATGGGTCCGAATCCATCATCTCTTTGTAGGGATAGAAGAAGCCCATATCAATCGTACATCTCAAGTATCGAAAGATATCTTTTACACCAATCCAATGGCGTTGCGTTTGCGCAGAGCTATATCTTAGCTAACAAGTTCACAACATATGAGATATCCGGTCTTGTGCATTGAGTTAAGTACAATAATGCGCGTATTGCACTTAAGTGGGGCACTTTTGCCTCTAGCACATCTTCACCATCATCCTACGGACGAAGAGGATCCTTTTCAGGATCAAGACTACAGACGATTATGGGGGTGCTTGAAGGCTTGACCTTGTCAAAATGCCTAAGCATCCATCGACACGATGCTCAAGTTCCAAACCGAGACATAATCGTGTTCTCCCAAAATCTTTCATCTCAAACTCGGATTTCAAGTGTTTAGCGGTTTCCCTTAACTCTTTAAGAGATTCCAATGAAGGTCATACCAATATGAACCGCGATAGAATCCGAAACTTGTTATGGAAACGCGTGGGCATATCCCTACCCAATCAAGTAGTCACTTTAGTGAGCATTTCAACTTTATTGTAAACGCGCTCCGTGGTCTAGAGCCACTTGACCTGGGTAGATGAAGTTCACCATGAACCTTCATGTATATTCTGTATCTAGATCTCCGTATAGATACGTAATGACCACATTTGTAAGCTGCATGATCAGTTATTTGGAAACTACCAAACTGACAGGGTAGTGGAGTGCAATGACATCCATTACGAGAGAATATGTCTCATTATAGTCGATTCCAGAGCGTTTTTGTGAGAAGCCTTGTGCCAGAAAGCGAGATTGCCATCTCTTTTTCTCATCACGCTTTCTAACGAAGACCCATTAGTCAACAGGTTTTATGATAGGAGGTGTTGGCATCACTGGCTCAAAAAACCTCCCTCTTCGTTAGAGAATCCAACTTAACCTGGATCACATCTTTCCATTTAGGCCAAATCTCTCTACGTTGGTGTTCATGCTTCAACGGAGAGTGGTTCGATATCATCAGATTCAACAAACTCATGCGCAACGAAATGCGTAACTACATCATCAATTATGATGAAGTTTCTATCCCACGTCTCATGTACACTAGTGTAAGTTTCATAGAGCTCTATATTCTCAGGAATAGGTTCTGACGTTGAGGCGTCCCCCAACGATACCCATAACCCCGAAGATACTCATGAGACGGATTTTGAGTGTCGATGATCAAAGGATTGGAATGTGCCAAAGTTTCCTTCGAACTCACGGGCCTCCCACGCATCCTAGCTGGGGCCATGGCCTATGAAGCTAGAGTGCCACTCTCTTTGGCGTTGGCACCATGCCTACCTCCGTGTAGGATGGCGCTACGTCCTTGCAGGCATATTTGCAGCACATGTGTGATCTCGTCACTTTTAGTAGGGATCGAGATGAGACATAGTGGGGACAGACCGCGAAAATTCCTGTCGTTCCTGTTGAACATCCATATTCTTATCTCCCCCTAACGACGGGAAGACTGTCTCAGCAGAGTGACAACCCTCAAATCTAGCGGTAAGGAGATCGTCTAGCAAGAGTATTAAGTGGCGGACGACGGTTGGAGGCTCAAATCCAATTTTCTCATTCGTCTTTAAGGACCTATTATAGTGCGCTATGGCGGCGCAATTAGCACATAAATGACTCACTCAAATGTGCGTAAGTACATAATACTTGTACCCAGTCACTAGCTGTAACACATAGATTGAGTGGTGGTAGGTCGTAGACGAATTAGCATAGCTGCATGTGATATTGCATCACCCCAAGTGGATATAGGGAGATTGGTGCGCATTACCAATGTCTTGACTACCATCATAGTCGTTTCCTCGAAACCATTTGGGTGTGTTCATGAGAATGTGATGTCCAACATCAATCCCATTGCAATATCCATCGAAAGTCTTCGATGTAAACTCTCTAGCATCGTCAAGTCCAATTGACGAAATAGGATGATCTGGGGAGTGAGCCCGTTGTCATATGGTATTTGCTAGGAGAGTAGCAGAAGCAGCATTTACAAATGGACAATAGCACAAGACGTGACCAGTGTGTTTGCATGTCAACCAACATCATAAGATATTTAAACGTCCGCAAGTTGGTTGAATCAGTCTACAGAATCCCCACGGATTCGATGTAAGAACATAATGAGTATTTTCATATCCTTTGCATAGGACGGTCTCAGTCCTAATTTCCTAAAGGAACAAGCTTTGCAAAATGAGCGAGAGGCCTTGGAAGCAACCATTGAGGATTTTGGTTGGGCCTGAGCGTCTGTAGCGCTATTAGAAGCAAAATGTGTGACTACATCTCCCATCATGGCGTTGGAGCCATGGGAATTAGTATGTATGGCGTCATGGCCATTGGGAGGAACAACCATATCATCATGCTCATGGTTGGAGCCATTTATGGCGTTATCACAAGGGATGTTGGCGGCCCAAGACAGCTGCAGCGCCAGAGGCTGCGGTTGTTGCAGTCTTGTTAAGTCCAAGAATCAACTTTTGATTCATGCTTCGTTTCGCTCGAGAGAAAAGATGTCCATGTGAAGTCTTTTGTAGACGGATCATCATATCATAACTAGGATGACCTATCCTGTCGTGACAAAGCCAATATGTGTCTAAATCAGAGATCTTCTCTCATAACTTTTATTGGATTAATAGCTCGAATAGTGATATAGAGTCCACTAGAGAGACACATAAACTTCTCTAAGATGCGCATTTGTTTGCAATCATTAGAGGTATTGCAAAGGAACTCCTTTTCGTTCTCTACATGCATTTTTGCATGGTATCCGTTGGCTACTCATAGGTGCGATTTGCCCTAGGAGTGTAGAGAATTTCTGTGATAGTAATCAAGGTGCCATTTGGCAAGGGGAACTTGGGCTATTCCATGTCCTTGAATTAATACTGATGGCCCAGCTATCGTAGTCATAAAGTCATATGCTCTGAATCAAAATGGAGTCATAATGAAAAGAACTCGAAATTGTATTCATCAGCCAACGGAGTTACATCATTGTCTCTTTGACCAAACAAAATCTAATCCAATAAACTAGCGAATGCAAAACAATGGTAGTCATCTAACTCCTTTCGGTAATTTCAATGCAAATGTGACCGAGTGAGTAGAGAGATGTCGGTAGAGCAGGGCTCGCTTAAGTACCACTTATCTCAAAACCTTCCTAGACATCACAGTTACTTTGGGTGAGCCTACTTTGAAGAAAGATGAAACCATAGTCATTTACTACAAAAATAATATGGCGATTGCCTATTACATCTCTTGGAAAAATAAAGACTTGAACAGAATTGGCGATCTATTGATCCCAACCAGATTTGTAGTCTTTAAACCTTCACTCTAGATCATCATCTTGATCTTTTAGTTCCACATTGTGAGCTTCTCTTGCTTCACAATATGCTTTGTAGGCGGTGACAATTTCTTCACGAGCTCTACAAATGTGTGCCCAATGACCGGATACTCCACATCAAGAACATACACCTCTATGCTCAGACTCTATTGATTGAGGTGCTTTGAAAGCATCATTTAGATGGCTCTTAGTGTTGGTGGCGCCACCAACATGTCCAGAGGTATTGCCTCCCTCTCTCTTTCCACGTTGACCTCTTCGGTTATGTGTTCGCCTATTTTGGCCGTCACCTTCCCAAGTAGAGTGATTATATGGACCAGAACGTCCAAATGTACCCCTAAGATTAGGGTTTCGCTCTTGACGCCCTTTCTTTGGGGCGCGACTATAATTGGATTACGAAATATGCTATGTTCCCACAGATCTCGAATTATAGTTCTTTACAAGGATGTTGCCATGCTTTTTAGTGACATTCATAGCTCCAATGAGCTCATGAAACCTTGTGATTCGTTCTGCAACAACATCGATTCGATAGTTCTTAGAAACCATCAATGCAGAGACAGGGAAGGTAGAGAGAGTCTTCTCAATCAACATCGCATTTGTGATCTCTTTACCACAGAATTCCATTAAGAATTTAATGCGAAGTGCTTCAGAGTTGTAGTCAAGAACTGACTTGAAATCACAGAAGTGGAGGCTATGCCATCTCACTTCTAGGTCAGGAAGCAAGGAGTCACGGACGTTGCCAAATCTTTCTTCGAGTGAGACCCACAACCTTTTGGGCTCTTCTTCATTCATACACTCGTACTGGAGCGAATCATCCATATGACGAGTCATTAGGATGATGGCTTTCACCTTATTTGCCTCTAAGGCTACTTTATTTGCTTCCAAAGCTTAAGCTTGCTCAATAGTTAGCACATCCTGACTAGGCTCGAGAATCGTATCCACGATTCCATCGGCCTTGAGATGCTGGCGGACATCACGAACCCACCTGTGATATCCAGAGCCAGTTGTTCCCAATGGAGCAAAATCCAATTTGTTCAGGTTACTCATCCTGAAAGAGAACAAAAAATTAGGGTTAGTTTCGGAGTGTAAAGTAAAAAAACGCTACCACGAAAAAATGTAAAATTTCTGAGCGTAGTCGCTTCCTCGAAATTTAGGGATTTCTGAGCGTAGTTGCTTCTAAGAAATCTGATTCCAAGAGGAATTGGATTAGATCGAAACAATGATGTGTTTGCGGTCGATCATAACATCTCAACAAACTCTAAGTTTGGAAGACTCTACAAGCTCCAAGCTTGGAGTGAGCAAGAACCCCCCACAGTTCGGCTTTCGGTCTCCCCTATGAAGAAGAAAGCGGGATAGAAGAAGGGAGGTTGGAAGTCCCTTAGAAAAAGAAGAAAATCAATGAAAAACTTCAAAACGGGAACTTTTAGAAAAGTTTACTTCGAAAAGATGCCAGAAATCTTGGCCGGAAAAGTTGTTTGCTTGGTAGTGTAGTGATACTGTAGGGTCGCTGCAAGGATACCGCGAGGACGCTGCAGAGATGCAGCGAGGACTGTTGTGGGGTCGCAACCACTGCGGGGATCTCGCGAGGTTGCTGCAGGGGCAGCTACGGGGTCGCTGCAAGGGCTGTGGAGATTTAGGGTTTTGGTTTTTAGGGCTAGGGTTAGAGCTTGTGCTAATAATGTGTTTTAGAGAAACGGAATTGAGAGAGAATTGTTGTGTATTTTCATTGATAATAGGGGTCTCTTTATATAGAGGATTACAATGCATAGAATCTGAATATACAAGGAAATAATTCTACATTGAGTAGGATTCTAAATCCTTCTATTATAACCCTATTACCACTAGGTCAAGTAATCTAGAGTTTGGGCCAGACACATAATCTGGATTTCCTTGAACAATTGTTGACTTATTCATTATATTAATTTTAACTTATTTTCAAGAGTAATTTTTTTTAACTCTATGCCCCCCCCCCCAAAATGTTTAAATCCTGGTTCCGCCTCTATACACAAATAGTTAAGGGTAGTTCTAGATCTGGGCATTCCGTTCTATTCTTTTGTGAAAGATTTTTTGTAAAAGAAAGCAAGTAGAATTTCATTCCCAACGGCAATACTTACCCTTTTAATTGATTGGTTCCGATTACTTTCTGATTTTCCATTATTCCAATTAAATCGATTAGAAATCAGTTTTGGGAATACCATATAGTTGTAGAGTTCTCCTAAGAAGCAATAACAAGAATATTTCTAGTAGAAAGAAATTAATGATATTTCTTTATCTTTTGAGTTGTTCTGCCAGATTGGTCGCGCGAGACCTTTGGTCTCAACGTGAATACCCCGGAAGCCACCGGTAGAACACCCGTTTTATATACTTGTCTTACATTCAAATAATTATTAACTGTTTTAGTAAATCTCTATTCTGTGTCTATTGGTAATAGGGTTACATTAGAAGGATCTAGATTCTTATTCAATGTACGATTACTTTTCTTGTACAATTTGGATTCTATACATTGTAATCCTCTATATAAAGAAGCCCCTATTATCAATGAGAATACACAGTAGATTCCTCTCAATTTCAGTTTTTCTACAACACGTTATCAGCATGAGCTCTAACCCTAGTTTCAAAAACCCAAAATCTTTTTTCCTGTTTGCTGCCATTCGCCGTGCACCCCTCATGCACGCCCGTGCTCCTGTTCATGTTGCGAGTCTGCCACTACTAGTCTACGCATAAGTTTTGTCGCTTGCCCTTACAGCACCACATCCACCTAGCACCGGCTTCGTCAACTGCCTTGACCAGGGTTGCAAACCAGTTACAATCCTAACTTAGGATCGATAGCATATCTCTGCAGCCCAACGTCACAAGCCAGCACGCACTGCAGCAACACACCATACTTGCCACACATGCCCACATCGCCTACCGAAGCGCGTAACATGTAAGAAGCAGCCCCGCATGCCTCTCGCGTACTAGTTTCAGCAACTAGGATTGAAAGCAGTCTGCAATCCTATAACAAGGATCAAAACCACGCTGCACTAGGACTGAAGTTCGTATGCAATCCTACAGGATTGATTCGCCTAGGACTGAAGCTCTTCTGCAATCCTACAATGAGGATCGAATATGCTCTGCAATCCTAAGAGTTATGGTTTACTAAAAGTTCTCATTTTTGAAGTTTTTATTTCTTTTCTCTTCTTTTTCTCGGGGACACAGATCCGAAGAGGTCAACGTGGAAAGAGAGAGGGAGGCAATCCCTCTGGCCATGTTGGTGGCACCACCAACACTAAGAGCCATCTAAATGGCGCTTTAAAAGTACCTCAATCAATGGAGTCTAAGCAAAGAGACGTATGTTCTCGATGTAGAGTATCCGATCATTGGGCACACATTTGTAGAGCTTGTGAAGAAATTGTCACCACCTACAAAACATATTGTGAAGCAAGAGAAGCTAACAATGTGGAACAAGAAGATCAAGATGATGATCTTCTTGTTAGGGTTAAAAACTACAAATCTGGCTGGGATCAATAGATCATCAATTTTGTTTAAGTCTTTATTTTTCCGAGAGATGTAATAGGCAATTGCCATATATTTTTGCAGTAAATGCCAATGGTTTAGCCATTCTTCAAAGTAGGCTCACCCAAATTAAGTGTGATGTCTAGGAAGGTTCTGAGATTAGTGGTACTTAAGCGAGCCTTGCTTCATCGACATCTCTCTACTCACCTGGTCATATTTATTTTGGAATTACCGAAACAAGTTAGACGACTGCCATTGTTTTGCATTAGCTAGCATTTTGGATTAGGTTTTCTTTTGTCAAAGAGATAATGATGTATCTCCGTTGGCTTATGAATAAAATTTCGAGTTCTTTTCATTATGACTCTATTTTTATTCTGAGCATATGACTTTGTGACTACGATGGCTGGGCCATCAGTATTAATTCAAGGACATGGAATAGCCCAAGTTCCCTTACCAAAAGGCACCTTGATTATTGTCACAGAAAATCTCTACGCTCATAGTGCAAATAGCACCTATGAATAGGCAACGGATTCCATGCGAAAATGCATGTAGAGAACGGAAATGTGTTCCTTTGCAATACCTCTAATGATTGCAAACAAAGGCATATCTTAAAGAAATTTATGTGTCTCTCTCTTATGGACTCTATGTCACTATTCGAGCTATTAATCCAATAAAAGTTATGAGAGAAGATCCCTTGGATTTAGACACATATTGGCTTTGTCACAACAGGATAGATCATCCTAGTCCTGATAAGATGATCCATCTACTGAAGACTTCACACCGACATCCATCATTTTGAGCGAAACGAAGCAAGAATCGAAAATTGATCCCCGGACTTAGCAAGACCGCAACAACTGCAGCCTCAACAACTGCAGCCTCTGGCGCTGCTGCTGTCATGGGCCGCCCACGTCCCATGTGATGAAGCCATACATGGTCCCAACCATGAGCATGACGCCATGGTTGTTCCTCCTAATGGCCATAACGCCATACATGCTAATTTCCATGGCTCCAATGCCATGATAGGAGATGTAGTCACACATTTTTCTTCTAATAGCGCTATAGACGCTCAGGCCCAACCAAAATCTTCATTGGTTGATTCTAAGGCCTCTCGCTCATTTTGCAAAGCCCGTTCCTTAAGGGAAGTTAGCACTAAGACTGTTCTATGCAAAGGATATGAAAATACTCATTCTGTTCTTCCATCGAATTTGTGGGGATTCTGTGGATTGATTCAACCAACTTGTGGACGTTTAAATATCTCATGATGTTGGTTGACATGCAAACACACTGGTCACATGTGATGCCATTGTCCACCTATAAATGTTGCTTCTACTACACTCCTAGCACATATCATATGACAACGGGCTCACTCCCCGTATCATCCTATTCAGTAAGTTGAATTTGACTATGATAGAGAGTTTACATCGAAGACTTTCGATGCTTATTGCAATGGGATTGATGTTGGATATCATATTCCCATGAACACACCCAAATGGTCTCCCGGAAATGACTACGATGGTAGTCCGAACATTGGTAATGCGCACCAATCTCCTTATATATGCTTGAGGTGATGCAATATCACATGTAGCTATGCTAATTCATCTACGACCTACCGCCACTCAATGTATCTCTGCGTTACAGCTAGTGACTGGGTACAAGTATTTTATACTTACGCATATTTGAGTGAGCCATTTATATGCCAATTGCGCCACCACAGCGCACTATGAAAGGTCCTTACAGATGAGTGTGCAACTCAGTTGGATTTGAGACTCCAATAATCGTTCGCCACTTAATGCCTTTGCAAGGCGATCTCCTTACCGCTAGATTTGCGGATGTCACTTTGATGAGACAGTCTTCCCGTTGTTAGGGGGAGATAAAAACATGAATGTTCAGGAGGAACGACAGGAATTGTCGTGGTCTATCCTCACTCTGTCTCATCTCGATCCCTACTAAAGTGACGAGATCACACATGTGCTGCAAATATGCCTGCAAGGAAGTACATCCCTACGAGAGGACGTAGTGCCACCCTACAAGGAGATAGGTAGGGTGCCAACACCATAAAGTATGGCACTCTGGCGTTACAGGCCATGGCCCCAGCTAGGATGCTTGGGAGACCCGTGGGTTCGAAGGATGCTTTGGCACAACCTAATCCTCGGATAATCGACACTCAAAATCCATCTCATGAGAATCTTCCGGGTTATGGTTATTATTGGGGGACACCTCAACGTCAGAACCTATTCTTGAGAATATAGAGCTCTATGAAAATTAGAATAGTGTACATGAGACGTGGGATAGAAACTCCATCATAATTGATGATGTAGTCACGCATTTTGTTACGCATGAGTTTGTTGAGTCTGATGGTATCGAACGACGCTCCGTTGATGAATGAATACCAACGTAGAGAAATTTGGCCTAAATGGAAAGATGCGATCCAGGTTAAGATGGATTCTCGAACGAAGAGGAAGGTTTTTTGAGCTAGTAATGCCAACACCTCCTAACATAAAACATGTTGACTAATGGGTCTTCGTTAGAAAGCGTGGTGAGAAAAAGAGATGGTAATCTTACCTTATGGCGCAAAGGCTTCTCACAAAACATCGTGGAATCGACTACGATGAGACATATTCTTTCGTAATGGATGTCATTGCACTCCACTATCTTGTTAGTTTGGTAGTTTCCAAATAATTGAACATGCAGCTTACAAATGTGGTCACTATGTATCTCTATGGGGATCTAGATACGGAAATACATGAAGGTTCATGGTGAACTTCATTTACCCAAGTCAAGTGGCTCTAGACCATGGAGCACGTTTGCAATAAAGTTGAAATGCTCACTAAAGTGACTACTCGATTGGGAAGGGATATGCCCACGCGTTTCCATAACAAGTTTGAGATTCTATCACGGTTCATGTTGGACATGATCTTCATTGGAAGCACTTAAAAAGTTAAGGAAAACCCTGAACACTTGAAATCCGACTTTGAGATGAAGGATTTGGGAGAACACGATTATGCCTCGGTTTGGAACTTAGGCACCTTATTGATAGATGCTTAGGCATTTTGACAAGGTCAAGCCTTCAAGAACCCCCATGATCATCCATAGTCTTGATCCTTGAAATGATCTTCTTCGTCCGAAGGATGATGGCGAAGATGTGCTAGAGGCAGAAGTGCCCTGCATAAGTACAATAAGCGCATTATTGTACTTAGCTCCATGCACAAGATTGAACTTTTCATATGTTATGAACCTGTTAGCTAGATATAGCTTTGCGCCAACGCGACGCCATTGGATTGGTGTAAAAGATATCCTTCAGTACTTGAGATGTATGATTGATATGGGCTTGTTTTATCTGTACAAAGAGACGATAGATTCGGACCCATCACACACCAGGAACGCCGCCAACACTGGCCTGCGTCCTCTATCCCCATCCCAAAATAACATATGTTTTGGAAGGTTTCGCTGATATTGGGTATCTCTCTGACCCACATAAAGGTCATTCCCAAACTGGTCAAGTGTTCACCATGGGTAAAAGACCATGATATCTTGGAGGTCTACATAACTGACCCTAGTCGTTATATCTTCGAACAATGCAGAGTTTATTGCTCTTCACGAAGTGGTTTGTAAATGTATATGGATTGGATCTATAATTACCCATGTTTGAACAATTGTGGTTTGAAGTCTACCACAGATGGGCCTACAAGCGTATAGAATAATGCTGCTTGTTTTGAACAAATGAAGTAAGGCTACATCAAAAGCGACAACACCATGAATAATCAGCAACAAATAGACTCTCCTCAAAATCAAAGTGAACTAGGTTCGATCTAAGGACAGTTAAGTCATTGCCTAAATTTTACTTTCGAGAAACATGTTGGTAGCATCGTTTGCTGAAGTTATCTGAACTCTCATGACCGTAGTCATCAGGGGGACATGCAGACATCATGGTGATATGTCTATATGTATGGTCTCAAAACGTGAATGGTGTGTTGTGCTATTTTTTCCCTTCGACCGAGGTTATTTTTGTCCCATTGAGTTTTTATTACTCGGCAAGGTTTTTAGCGAGGCAATGAGAGAAGTACCTCGTTTGGCCGATAGAAGGTGGAGTGTTTTAGTAAATCTCTATTCTATGTGTAGGCCAAACTCTAGGTTACTTGACCTAGTGGTAATAGGGTTATACTAGAAGGATCTAGATTCCTATTCAATGTACGATTACTTTCCTTGTACAATTTGGATTCTATGCATTGTAATCCTCTATATAAAGAAACCCCTATTATCAATGAGAATGCACAGCAAATTCCTCTTAATTTCAGTTTCTCTACAACATTAACCATATTATTAGATTCTTATTATGTAGCTAAATATACATTAACTGATGTCAACGTGTAAAATATTCATTCCTAATACTCAAGTTAATTTGTAATAATATATTCTACCTCCTCTCCTTTGCGTATAAATATTCACATTGATAAATTATATTATATAAGTGGACAAAGTAATTAACTATTATAATATATTTTTAAATACCATATTAAATATAGTTTGGATACGGGTGATCGAAGTGGAGCGAGGGAGTCTTGGTTGGGGTGTTTTTAGCCCCATATGGTGCCAAATTTCGTCGGTGGCTGTGGGAGTCGGGGATTCCGGCGAGTTGTAGACTTTGGGTTGTTGTGGGGTGCCCTTAGTATGTGTTAGGGCGCCCTTCGTGATTGCGATATGGACTGGAGTTTGGTGGGTTGGTGTGGCTACCATTTACACTAAGGTTCCTAAAGCAGATGCTTTGGGGAAGATGTGGTCATGGAAGGGGAATCTACACCCCTTCCTTCATTTGCTATTTAGTTTTTTTTAATAGGTTGCAAAAATCACTTTATCTGAAGATTCATTTTACTATTTTCTTCAAAGGATGATGATCTTTATTTGAAATAAAGGTGCATAATTTTCCTTAAAAGGTGGGTGTACTCGGGGTGACTTGGGACTTGTTCTTGTCATATAATAGGTGTTTAGGATTCCCTAAGGAATGATTCTTTCTGTTTACCCTAAATTATGAGCCACTTCATTGGCTTGACGGTAAGCATGGCGAAACATAGAACCTGGAATTAAAACTAATCCCTCTATGATGTCATCATACACACACCCGACGTATGGGGAATGACTACCTGCTTTATGGGGTTCCTGTAGTCCTCAAATTTCTGAAAAGTTCATATATTTATACGCAAAGGAGAGGAAGTAGGAAGTAGAAGGTTGAAGCCCATTTTGGTTTCTGAGTGAGAGGGGTTGAGCTTGTAAGTTTCAGCAATGGCGCTTCTGCAGCTCTTCATCACCGCCTCGATTCCGGTCTTGAAAGTCCTCTTGATCACTGCACTTGGCTCCTATCTTGCACTTGAGCGCGTTAATATTCTGGGGGAAGAAACCAGGAAGAACTTGAACACCGTAACCCTTTTTTTTTTTCCTTAAAAAAGACTTATACTTTTGGTAATGGGATTATGTAGATTTACCCTGGTTAATTTTAGACATAGAACAATTGTTGTGTTTGTGAACAGGTTGTATTTTATGTATTCAGTCCAGCTCTGGTGGGAACTAACGTTGCCCAGACCATTACATATGACGGTATGATTAAACTGTGAGTTCAAATCCTTTGTTTAGTTAATCTCAAAACTTTCAGTGACTAGTGTTTTAAGTATGGTGCATATGACTCTGTATTTATTTATTCATATAGGTGGTTTATGCCTGTGAACATCCTAATCACCTTCATTGTTGGTTCGGTACTTGGATGGATACTCATCCAATTAGCAAGACCACCTCCACATCTCCGAGGCCTCATTTTGGGATGCTGTGCGGCTGGTAATTTTAAATTTGCTTTCAGATTTCGGAATATTAATTCTTACCAATGATTTCTGAAGTTAATACCTGACTTGATATGAATAGGAAATTTGGGGAACATGCTCCTCATTATAATCCCAGCAGTCTGTAAAGAAGAGGGAAGCCCATTTGGAGCTCCGGATGTCTGTCACACTTATGGAATGGCTTATGCATCACTTTCAATGGCAGTAAGTAGTACACTTCTTCTTCGTCATCTTTTTCGATCTCAATAGGATTATGTATTGATGTTTCTTTATCTGGTTTGTGTCTTTTGTTCTTCAGATAGGAGCCATTTATATTTGGTCCTATGTGTATAACATTGTGAGGATATCTTCAAAGAGGAGTACCCAAGACTCCCCCCAGTCTTTGGAGGAACCCTCCGAATCAAACCAAGTAAGTTGCCCTGAGCCTCTGCTTTCTTCCAAGGAATATGGGATAGTGGCGGACAATGCCGATCAGTATGCACTGCCCTGCACTATATCTCAACAGGACTCTAAGCTTCTAAACTTGATTATTAATTTGCATGATTTAATGCTCTCTTATTGTGTTTATGTACTTCAAACCATTTCAGATCTGTTCAATAATGAACAAATTGTTTTGTTGCCAAACAGTCTTGCGTGTTATGTTACAAGACTATCAATCTAAACTACTAATCGGTCAGCTGATAAAATTTGGATGTAGAGTTCATATTGATAGACTGATAACATAACGTGCTTTTGGCAATGTGATATTTACCTTATTTCTGACTCAGCATATTACTGTCGTTTGTCGTGGCAGATAGAACCTCAGAGTAAACCCAAGAACTGTTTAGTGAGAATGTTTCGAATTCTTAATCTGAAAACGATATTTGCCCCTTCAACTATTGGAGCGGTATGACCTTTCAGCACTGCCTTTTGCTGCGTTTCAAATACGTTTTTGTTGCTCAATGAGCACTAATTTGGTGACAAATTGACTCATTTGTACTTTTTTCTGTGGTGAAGATTGTTGGGTTTGCAATTGGAGTCATCCCTCAGATTCGTAAACTAATGATAGGAGATGGTGCTCCTCTCAGGGTGATCCATGACACTACTAACTTGTTGGGGTATATAACTTGTACAGAAACTGTACCAACTCTATGACTTATTTCTGAAATTTGGCAGCTTAAATAGCTCCTAACTTCTATTAATTACTTAATTCCAGCTTCTATTGTCCTAAATTCAAATGAGATTACTTCTCATTTTTGTATATGACTTTACTGATGAAGTCCATTCACATCAATAAGAACCTACAACTATTGTTTTTATTACTACTTGGTTCATTCTGTAACTTCTCTGTTTATGATTGCAGAGATGGAGCTATCCCCGCTCTCACTTTGATAATTGGAGGAAACCTCCTTAAAGGTATACAATGCCAAATACTAAGTCTACAATTCCTAGATTCATGCGTGAGGTTATTGTGTTCAACTTAGTTTACATTAATTGTTCTTTCAGGTTTGAGAGGGTCAGGGATACAGAAGTCTATTGTTGTTGGGATCATATTCGTTCGTTACGTGTTCCTGCCTCTTATAGGCATATTCATCATTAAAGGGGCGCTAAAATTTGGCTTAGTGCACTCTGATCCATTATATCTATTTGTTCTCCTGATTCAGTATACACTCCCACCGGCAATGAGCATAGGTAACCCTAAATAATTCACTTGCAAGATTTCTCCAATTTTAGCAGCTTTTTGTTGCTATGTGCAACAGCTATCCCAGGTGTCACTCAAACACACTTTGCTAAATCGTCTCCTAACAACACTTGTCCTATTGTAAATGGCAGGAACGATCACCCAATTGTTCGGAGCAGGAGAAAACGAATGTTCAGTAATACTGCTGTGGACTTACGTATTTGCATCAGTATCACTTACTTTATGGTCTGCCTTCTTCATGTGGTTTGGGGCCAGGCAAGTGTGACACAGCTACAAAGCATCTCATTCAAGCAAAATCTAAATCACTCATCTCAGTTCTGATGGAAATTCGTTACATAAAGACAATATTTTCCAAATTGTAAGCAACAGAGGGACCACTGTAGATGTTGTAATTAGGTTCTGAGTCAAATGCAAAGTAGCAGTACGCTTTTACAGATCAATCCTAAGATAGATTTAACACAACTGCAAATATGCTCGAGGAAAGCAAAGAAAGTTCACTACAGAACATCTGTTAGCTAGCAATTCGAGAATCCATCCAAATTCCACATGTAGTGATTCTGTCATATGCTTCATCTTTCTTTTCAGAGATCAGCCTTCTTCAAATCATCAAAGTAAGGGTGTCCCATAGCCTTCTCTGCGGGAATGCGTTTTCCAGGCTCATATTTCAACATTTCCTGTACATGTAATCAATTCGAGCAACAGCCTTGTTGAAAAGTTGTGCTGAATAATGAATATGATTTGTAGAAGCGACTTGCATGTTCTAGTGATATCTGGAATACCTATGTATATATGGGAGATAGGTAATGAATGTCAATATACGTATACCGTTGCTATACTTGAGCCTCTGTCATGATGTTTCGATATGGAAACTGAACTACCTGACTTTCAGGAAATGTAATGATTGTCTTGTAGTCCAGCTAGGTAATGAATCTCTGTCGCACAAAACCCCAACACTTCTAGCTTTCCAAACGTCCTTAACCACAAATGTTCCCTGCAGGTCCTAATCCAGACCTGCCACGTGCAGTCTTTCTCGCACCCTCTACAAGCCACTGCAGCAAGTAAGCCTCGGTCCAAGAATCTTGAGCGCATTCCTGACAACCTCTTGGACCTCACAGAGATTGAGCGGCATGGCTACTTCATACTCTTCAGACTAAAAATGGGCCTCAACAGATATGGTCCAGCAGTCTCAGGGACAGGGCCGACATCTTCCGAATCTGGGTCTGTCTCCACAGGCTCCAAGGTGGTGGAGAAGACCGCATTTGATATAAAGCTTAAGAAGTTTGACGGAGCGGCAAAGATCAAAATCATAAAGGAGCGAGGTTAGGACTCTCATTGATTTGGTGGAAAAGGCTCCAGTTTTTCTGAAGAAGTGTGTCACCAAAGAGGAGGCATGCCCTATTGTTGACAGGCTCAAGGAGGTGCTAGTGTTGTTTGAATCCAAAATTAACATTTTTTCCCGACAAGGGGGACTTGAAGAAATCCGGGCCAACATCTGTGGCCCAAGCGATATATTTTCGACAAGTTCGGAATATATTATTTAGAGGCTAAATAAACCTACTTGGAGGCCAAACAATCTTGAAGCAAATCTAGTTTCTTTGATATACTAGTAATTATCAAATATTTGATAATTAATGGTAATTTGTTTGCTTGATTACCAAGTATTGCGCGGAGGAAATAATAACGTGAGCCATGCGGGTAGTCAAGTTTCCCTTGCAATTAATGTGCAATGGCATATATAGGAGCATGCAATCATGGTTGATTGTGGTCATCAAGGAAGGTATATATAATCTAATTATATATATATATATATATATACAGAATTATTCTTAGGTGCGGACATCCGTACCTAAATTTCGATACGGATTTCCGGTTTTTACCCACTTTCCGATCACATATTTTGATATTAACCGTTCAGTTTTTAGGTCATAATGTATAGATCATCTCTGCAAAATTTCAGTCAATTTGGTGATCTTTAAGGCATCGAAAACTGCAATTTACACGAACGGACCGAATCTTTCGAACCAGAACCATTCGTGTACATTGTTATAATTTGTAGATTTGGATACCTTAACGATCACCAAATTGGCGGAAATTGTGCAGAGGTGATCTATACATTAGGACCTAAAAACTGAACGGTTAAAATGTGAAAATGTGATCGGAAAGTGTGGGAAAACAGAAAATCCGTACCATTCACACTGTAGCCACACTATATATACCCATGCATGTTAGGTCCTACGGTGGACCAATTGAGGAAGGAATCATGGTTGCCCACTCAATTAAACATATCAATTAATAATACATATCACATATATGGACAGACTCCTTTGCATTGTGGACATCCTTCGCTGCCAATGATATGCAAACAATCAAGGTTCCATGCAATTAAGGTTTCATGGAAGTGGAGCAGTTTGAGTAAGTCGCATTTACCTTTAATTGCATTAACATGCAATCCGTGCATATCTAGAAGTTGTTCTCCAAGAGGCAATTATCTTGCCTAGAGAATCTAGCTACGACAGAGTTAATCTGTTATTGCTTACGATAGTTATCAAGACTATTAAGAGTTTTGATTTGATCCAAAGGCCAATATCTGTGGCCTAAAGTATAGTATTTCATTCATATTTGGAAGTGAATTTACGAGCATCATATATATACAGGCTAAAGCGATACAACAAACACACAACTCTCAAATCAATTTCAACGATTATCAAAGCCTCTCTGGAGTAAACCTATCTTCAATCTAGTTGAACCCAGCGAAGCAAGGGTAACACCCTCGCAACCCAGCGAAGCTAAAGCCACGCTTTAGCAAAACCCATGCTTTCTCCCAACTTCCAGGTGATTGCTTTGCTTAGTACTAAGTATCGATTCGGTGAACGCAAGAGATCACAACCCGTAAGGCAAAAGTCCTTTTCTGAAAGGCAGAGAAAAGAACTTTGTGACGAGGTTGGTGCTCTCCTCATCCACAGCGTTTGATTCAGAAGTCAGGTCAAGGGACTCCCCCCACGACTGCACCCCACGGTGCTGGCACGCCTACAATCACAGCAGCAAAAGAGACTGTTTGCTACCCAAGCTGGTTTTGGAGCCAAACAACTGTGGTATTGGAATGGAAGGGAATTGTCTTCCATTTGTTTTGCTTCATGTAGAAATGTCATCGATGTGTTCAATTATAAATTGGAGAGATTTTAGAGATTTATGAATTGGGGCTCCTGTGTTTTCATGTTAAATAGGAATTGACTGGTAGGATTCTATATGCTAACGATTTACCTGCATCCTTTCTAAATGCTTTCGTCATCTAATTGTTTTCATTCACCACCCTTCAATAAAGTGTTTGCAGCCAAGAACTTTTGACAAAAGCTTATCGGATGAATATAGATCACAGAAAGATAGATTTTGTGGTTGTTTATGGGAACAAGAAGAAGTAAAATAACATGAATTACTTGCATGTTATGTTTATTTAAATATGATCCATTCTTATCTGCAATACAAATATACAAATAGCTGTACAAGTAGAAAGATGCTATACAAATGGGTTTTGCTGCAGCTACTATGCTACATCTTATCTGCCTGTGTCTTTTGGACAATATGCTTCCACAAACTCTCAGATAATTAAATAGAATCCCCCTCCCTCTAAGTTTGATAAATTAAATTTTGATGGTTTTGTTCTCAATTGCAATCAAGCAGCGGTTAGTTTTATTATTAGAAATGATGGAGGGATTCCAGTTATTGTTCTGCTAAGAATTGAGGCTTGTCTAATGTGCTATGTACTGAAGCTTTTGCCACGAGCTGGTCTGCAAGCTGCTGCTTTCCATGGTCTTTCAAGAATTAAAGTTGAAGGAGACTAAAAAATTCTTATTGATTGTATCAACAACAAAATCCATACACCTTGGGGACCAGTACGGTGGTGCATGATATAAAATCCTTAGCCAGTCAGTTTCAGAGTATTGGATGCAATCATATCTGGAGGGAAGCCAATTTCTTGGCAGATGGTTTGGCTAATGTTGGCCAATAAATTGGAGTTGGTAGTTGGAATAATAATCTACCCCGTAATGTCCTCAATGCCTTCTATTTCGATGTTCTCAATTTTGGTTGTTGTAGAGATCTTGCCTTGTAATTTTATCTCCATCATCAAATACTTGCCCGTATCGTTTGAGATAAAATTTTGAATGAGTGAGAGAATTTAGTTGTTTTTGATGTGAAATCTGATTCTAAATAGAGGGGAGATCATATATTGCAATCATGTCCCCTATTTCCCTATAGATTTGAGGCTAGTAAATGTCTCATTAAAATTACAGATGAAGAGGACAAAAGTAGATAAGTTATAGTTCAACATTGTAAAAGTCACGAGTTCAATTTTTACTGACATATGTAAGGGTTAGGTGGCTAATTTTTTTTTCTTTTTGGGAAAATAGCCCGTACAGTATCCGACCTTTTCTTCATTCTAAACTTTCATACCTCAAGTTTCAAAAATATCAGAAAGGTATCTAAGGTTTTAGCCCCGACCGAATAATCGTACCTGGAGCCGTTAGCTCCGTTACAGAGACTGCCAGCTGACATATTTTGAAGTGTATTTTTGTCCCTTCATGTTTTAATTCATTTTTTTTTCTCAAACAATTTTTTCCTCTCTGCAACTCATCTTCATCCTCTTCCTGAAAATTCCAAATTCCTGCTATCACTCTCACAGTCTCACCTGTCTCACCTGTCTCACCTGTTAGAAATTACACAAAATGAGTACTATAAACTATCTCAGAATAAGCACATGTAAACACATATACTGCAGTTTGCAGATTAGGATTGCTGTTGTAGTCGCATCCTAATTTAGGACTGCAACCCTATATCTATCCTAATGTCTGTAAATTTACATGAACAGAAGATCAATTATGACAAATATAAGATTGATATGTTGTTCTGATCCTAAGTTAGGATGCGGATGACATTGCAATCCTATGACACAATAAGTACATATATATAAATATATATATATATATATATATATCATACCAAGCAATATAAATTGAAATCAAAGATAAAGGGATTGTAGAGATACAAACTAGATTCACTACTCCTTGCATTGTTCTTCTCCTAGATTCACCCTTGATCTCATATTGTTAATGGGACAATTCAATTGAGGTGTGGTGCTCTAGCAAGGATCAATGCAGGCGTTGTTTGTCCTTTATATCAGACAAAACAGTTATGCAGTTCCATCCATTAAGGAACTGCTGCATAACTTCCTTATCCTTGTCAGATTGGATTGATATTGATAACCACACCATTTGAAATTCAAATTCAAACAGATTTCTATATATATAAAACTATTTTTGATTACAAGTTTATATACACAACGTATTAGTATTTTTTTGAACTCTAAACTTCTCAAAAA
Organism: Rosa persica; assembly: GCA_025331145.1. Classification (NCBI taxonomy): domain Eukaryota; kingdom Viridiplantae; phylum Streptophyta; class Magnoliopsida; order Rosales; family Rosaceae; genus Rosa; species Rosa persica. The sequence continues at coordinate 26,621,458 of WFKR01000007.1, forward strand.
TATCAGCTTAACTAGACAATGCTGATGTCTAGTTCTAATAAGGCTTTACAATCTCCCACTGAACTAGACATCACACATAATCTATTGTATTAATAAGTTGTTTCTTAAGTGTGCACCAGAGTTCAAAAACACTATCTGTCCCCAATGTTCTGTCAATTTTCCTGAACTACATTGAACTACAGAAGACTATAATGAATTAGCAAAACATTGATCTTCTGCAATCACAATATAGCAAGCAAAATTACAGGAACTACCTCAAGTGTGATTTGTACCTGTTTAATATTTACAGTAATCGATTTGTAACATATTTGATCCAAAGTTATTTTCAACTAGATGAAGAGCTGTATTATCTTACTGATTTGGCATATCAGTATCAGGTTCTTCTGCATATGTACATATTCACTGATTTTGTATATCAGTATCAAGTTCCTTATATGTACATGGTTCTGCATATGTACATGTTCTACCTATACAACAACTAAATGTTGAAAACTAATTTTACTCAAATGACAAAAGTCAGATGATAAATTTGCAAATGACTGATTAACTGAATAGACACATTATCAAATAGTACTAAACACAATATTTCCATACAAATGTATCACATATTGACATAATCTATTCTCATTAATAATCATTGATAAGTTGGAATAAACAAAAAGATGAGATATTTAAGCAATATTATACAAATACTATCACATCCATGCTCTTATGCCTATAGTTGCTAAGTTCCGAAATCTTGTCTCAAAAGACTTAAACTTGACTACTTAATTTGAATAAAGTATTGATGCATAACTAGATAGTTTAAGACCAATTCATGATGCACCACAATTTGTTTGTTCTGAATAACCAGATCTTCTTGGTATGGTATAGTAAAGGGAAACAATAAGCTTGCTATGAGATTAGAATACTACAGAATGCACAATTTAATTCATGATCGAGACATATGGCATCATTGAAGAAAATAGAACTATAAGAGAGAGTTATAGCTATATTATGGAAGCAAAGCATCATAAAAGTCATAAATTGTTATGCCTAAATCAATTTGTAGGGTCACTGAATATAACATATAATCACAGTATATATAAACAAAAATAAACAACAATATATAGATAAGGTACAAAAGGAGAGCAGTATTGTTTCAATCCTAATATACGAGTGCAGCATTATTTGAATCCTAATATACTAGCAAAATCAAAATCACTGTTAAACAAATGAAAATAACCAAAAGACTTGAGATTTCAACCTTAGGCCAAAAGTGTCACTGTTGCATGCTATCAACTGCTACGCAATTTAGCAACCAGTCATTTCTTTTATGGTGACTAAACTATCTACCAGAAATGTATGTCCCAAATGCTAGTTCAGTTTTGAACAACATCATAATAAATGCACATACTCAGATCAACTAACTATGATATTTTCAAGAAATTGGTATCATTTGTGATACACTTATCTCTGATATCATCTGAATGTTTATTGATGTATACATGCAAACTCAAATAGCCAAATGTTGGATCACTGACGTCTTTGGAAATCAGAGTCAAATTAAATTTTAAGCTGATTTTAAGAGAACTCGATAAATATACAATTTGGGACAATCAAAATCAAGTATAAGAAGAAAATAACTATGATAATAGAAACACATATACATGTATATTTCCCCCTGTTTTTATTATTTATTGAACAAGAAATTAAAATGATGACCCATAGATTAGAGTAGTCTAAACTATATCTCACATGACAAAAAAAATATAAACAATATCAATACTAAGACATTGAAGTCTATTGTATTGCTTATATGTGCCAATTGTCAGAAATTACATTGTTCTACTGCTATAAATCTATCTTAGCATAAACACATGTAAACAAAGATTTCTCTGTAAAAATATGTAGGAGTGCAACAGTGATTGTAATTAGCATTTAGGATTGAAATATCATATATATCCTATGTATGCATATTGTATAAACTTTATGATTTATAAAACAATATAAATGAAATCACGTGCATCATCAGATTATGTATTTAGGCTTGGGATTGAAGTTGCTATATCAATCCTGTATCTGCAAAATACATAAATAACATAATACAAACATAACAGACTTATATACGTGAACTATATTTAGGATTGCAGTAGTAAACGCATAGTATATTAGGATTGCAGAAGCATATCTATCCTAATATTTGAATGAACTATTTAGGAGTGATATACTAGTTGTATCCTAATATAGGACTAAAACATCATATCTATCCTGATATCGGCTATGTATATAAACTGTACATATGTGAAGGAGTCTTACATGATGCACTTGAATCATTTATCTTAGTCTTGTACTCTCAAGTTCAACTCAATGTCACTTTACCATTTTCCGAAATTTGAGTCATTCTATAGTGCAACTTGATTGATGCTCAAAGGAAAATGTACAGGTGTATATGAAGTTGATCGATAAAATCATTCTAGTTTACCACAATACTAGAATTATCTATATATCCCAAATAAAATGAAAATATTCATGATTTGAACATTCATTTCACACCAAATGCATATGTTCAGAAAATAGAACTCAACCATTTTCAAGATTTTGACATCCTTTAGGGTGTACTAATCTTTAATGATATCTGAATGTTCAATTTTCATCATATACAAAATCAAGAACCAAATGTTTGATACCAGACTTCTTTGAAAATAAGGATCAAATTAAATTTTAAGTTACTTGATTTTATTGTTGAAAACCAAACAAGACAATTAATATCCTTTACACTAAGCCATTTTGACAACATTTAGCATCTAAGAAGATTTAATTGACTATCAACAATGTGATCAGGACCTATCTGAAAGCCATTTACTGAAATATGGATGTATATATGTAGAAAATGAACTCTTCTATTTTCGAGATATGTTGAGTACTATTCTCTAATAGTTCTGAATGTTCATTCACCTAATATATACAAGATTATGAAACCAAATGTTTGATGCAGAATTTCTTTGAAAATTAGGATCAAATTTAATTTTAAGTTTCATAATCTCTTTTCTGATGAAATTGAAGACAGTTTCATTGCTATCTATGTGAAACTATCTTGATAGCATTTTTCATATGCAAAATGCAACTGACTTCATTATACACATTTCATCAGTGTATCTGATTCTTGAGAATCTTCATATATGAGACCACTTTGGCAGCACACCACATATGAAGTTTTCAAAATTAATATCAGAAACTTTAAACATGCATATCCATCATTTAGCATTTCAAAATAATATGAAAAACATAAATATGCACTCAGATGAATATAATGTAATCTTCATATGAAACAGAGGTCCTATATTGAATCAATTAAGGGTGCTATAAGAGTTACGTACCTTTGACTAAACTTAATAAGCTGATATTAGAAAATATATGTGACTGACTCCTGAACTTGGAAATTCATAACTAATCCTAGAAAATTCCGTTTTGGGTGACTCCAACTCCCAATGCCTCTCTAAGATGTCTACTAAAACTCTTTAGAAGAAACCAACCTCATATTCTCAGTGGATCTGTACAGTTTTGCAAAAGTAAGTGACTGGATTGAAATTCCAGAAAATCTGAAATTGGCTAAAATCTCTTTCTTTGGCCAAAACCTTTTCATCACTCAATTTTCTAACCAAGAAAAGTATTGTGATTTCTAAGCAATGTTCTAAGGCTATTGCTCAGATTGAAAGTACATCAATTAAACATGATACAATGCTCAATATGTAATGTAGGAATGTCAAAGCCATAATTGGTCTTGTTGCTGACCATTAAGTCAACAATTATCTCTAACCATGTAAACACTTGGACATATATAGCAACTAAGACAATTAAAATAGCAACAGCATTTGTCAAGATCTATCATGCAAATCATGCAAATATAATTAACTATGAATTTTGGTTAATTCTGAATATGACATTATACAGATCAACACCTGCTAGATAATTAAGATGACTATGCCAAATATAAGATTGTAAATCAACAGCAACATGATTCAAAGCCAAAATATAATATGCAGCAAATTAAATATTAAAGCCAAAACTAATAAGAGTATGTGATACCAATACCAACATGATGCAGTTTCAAAATCCATTGATGCTTCTCCAAGATCCACTCATCAGTTATAATCCAAGTAATACATAAACACATACCAACTAAACTAGCCACACAACAACAATGTAAGTAGCAAACATTAATATCAAACAACCAAATAAAATTATAGTTTCACTATAATGCCTCAAGGGAACTCACCAAATCGAAGATTGATAATTTGGATACATATCTTATCTGCTCATAAAGCAAGGTCTGGATCGACATGCACCAACTTGGTAGAAGGCACTATTTAGTGATCAACAGAAGTGATAGAAGTCGGTGATTGCCTTAATTGCTCTCTCATTTTCTCCTCCTCTCAAAGAATAAGGGTAATGGATAATAAATTTGGAAGAACCCAATTTCACTTGCATCAATCTAGAGCAAATTGGATTTGCAAATGTGAGAGCGTGCATATGTGGATAAATGCATCAGATATGCAACATATATCTAGATAACTGCATGCAGATTATATGAACATAAAATCCCCAGAAATCGGTTGTAAAGTAAGTTTAATTGAATATCAGTAACATGTAACTCATCTAAAGATAGTGAGCTCTGGTACCAATTGTTAAAAGTTACACAAAATAAGTACTATAAACTATCTCAGAATAAGCACATGTAAACACATATACTGCAGTTTGCAGATTAGGATTGCAGTTGTAGTCGCATCCTAATTTAGGACTGCAAATCTATATCTATCCTAATGTCTGCAAATTTACATGAACAGAAGATCAATTATGACAAATATAAGATTGATATGTTGTTCTGATCCTAAGTTAGGATGCGTATGACATTGCAATCCTATGACACAACAAGTACATATATATAAATATATATATATATATATCGTACCAAGCAATATAAATTGAAATCAAAGATAAATGGATTGTAGAGATACTAACTAGATTCACTGCTCCTTGCATTGTTCTTCTCCTAGATTCACCCTTGATCTCATATTATTAATGAGACAATTCAATTGAGGTGTGGTGCTCTAGCAGGGATCAATGTAGGCGTTGTTTATCCTTTATATCAGACAAAACAGTTATGCAGTTCCATCTATCAAGGAACTGCTGCATAACTTCCTTATCCTTGTCAGATTGGATTGATATTGATAACCACACCATTTGAAATTCAAATTCAAACTGATTTCAATATATATAAAACTATTTTTGATTACAAGTTTATATATACAACGTATTAGTATTTATTTGAACTCTAAACTTCTCAAAAATATCAACTTAACTAGACAATGCTGATGTCTTGTTCTAATAAGGCTTTATGTCACCGTGCTTAACTTAAGATTTAATTTCTTCAGTTGCTTTGAAATTTCAATCAAGGCCTCATTGCTAGATTTGAATCAAGGTTGCCTTCATATGAAGTTAAAGTGATAATTAACAATTGGAGATTATCCCTTCATCACTTGACATCCCAGTATCAACTCCAAGATTTATGGGCTATCTCTCTCTTTAAGACCTCATCATCAGAAACTGAAATGCACTATGCATTCCCAAAAACCCAGATAAAATTAACAACAACCACTATTATGATATGGCTTTCAAAGAAGAAGAGAAAACAACATTACGAAAACATATTAGGAACTCAAAAGCTCAATTGGTGAATGGTTGGTTAGCATTTGTGAGGGACAATAATTTGAGAGTCGGGGTGTGTGTGGCTTTATTCTTACCGACCTCTTTGAACTTTTATTCGAAGTTGCCCTTGCCAACACAGAAGCATTGTCACCAGGCAAAGAAGAAAAGAGAAGCCTCATAATTAAAGTTGAATCTGAATCTGAACTTTTTTTTGGTCTCATACAATTGTATCCTTTCTCTTTCTAGTACACTCTCTGCATCTCTAGAAATCATGGTCGAGAAGTATTGTTATATCATGATAGGCCTCATTTTCGCGGGCATACTTTCTTGTAATTGCCAAGAGCTTGCCTAAGGCGCTGGTCCATTATGAGGTCACCAATGCCTCCCTGACCAAGTTTGACATCACCACCAATAGCACCAATTAACATCCCAAATCGTTTTCTTCTTAGCCTCTCAAGTTCAGTCTCTTCTGCTCTTGATCCCACTGGTCTTGACCCAAGAGCTTAGCGTCGAGGGCGGAGAGGCTAATTATGCAGCCGTGGTCGAAGCGGAGCTTGGCAAAGAGGAAGATGAGACTGATTCTGGACGAGTGAGAGAGGGAGAGAGATAATTTATGGGTGCCCAAATCAGTTTTTGATCCAAACCCGTATATAATACCATAGAATGAAATGAAAAAAAATAAAATAAACAACATTAAGGACTTAAATTACTCATATATCCTTCAATATATGTTAGTTGGCTAACGTCGTAGCGGAGTTAACGGCTCCAAATATGATTATTCGGTAGGAGTCAGAACCTCAGATACCGTTATGATATTTTTAAAACCTGAGGTATGGAAGTTTAGAATGGCCAAGGTTGGGTACTATATGAGCCATTTTCCCTTTCTTTTTTAAGTTGATAAAGTAGACGTGTTGCACTTTAGATATGCTTTTTTTCCTTCTTTTTTATTTTTATTTTTTTTTATTTTTTCTATTGAGACTTTAGATGTGTTTAGAATCTCTTATTACACTGTACACGTGGCATTTTCTTATACTTTATGGTATGTTTAAAAAAGATAAAGTACTCAATTAGGTTCCGTTACTGCAAATTTTCAGCTAAATTAATGATTGTTAAGGAGCCAAACTAGATCAAGTCAATGGGCGAACCAAATTTGTCCAACGTGAGCAGTTCATGTTTAGAAATTAATCATGATTATAAATGCCTTAATAATCATAAATTTGGCCAAAAAATTTGTAGAATTGATTTACACATTATGACCTAAAAACTGAACGGTCGAGATGTAAAAAGTGATTTTCATTACCTTTCTCATTACAAGTATACAAGTTATATAGCAACACAAATGCTACCGTTACAGAGAGATTAAATCACAATTATAAGGGATGTAGAGCAATTCAAAAACTGATATGCATTAACAACAAAAATACAGTGAATCAGAAATTGATGCTAAGTTATGGCTTGATTTCAGCCTTGAGTTATTCTCTCTAAAATCCCCCCTCAAACTTGACGGGCCTTGACGGACAAGTTTGTGAGTAAGTAGAGCATGACGGTACTTATGAAGTGGTTTGGTAAGAAGGTCGGCTAGCTGATCCACAGATGGGATAAAGCAAACACGATGACTACCAAGAGCCACTTTTTCACGTACGTAGGGATAATCAAGTTCAATATGCTTAGTGCAGGCATAGAAAACCGGATTAGAAGCATGTATGTTACACTAAGATTATCACAATGTAATAGAATAGGGAATTGTATTCAAGCACCGAGTTCATAAAGGAGGAATGCTAACCAAGTGGTCTCCGCACTAGCATGAGAAAGACACTGGTACCCAGACTTGGCGCTGGAGCGAGCAATGGTAGGTTGCTTCTTGGAACACCAAGAGATCAAGTTTGTATCGAGATAGCAAATATAGCCAGAGGTAGAGCGGTGAGAATCAGGACAACCGGCCCAATCAGCATCCGGATAGGCAGCAAGATGAGTAGGTTAATGTTGTCGACTGAAAAACAAGCCATGATGAAGAGTGCCTTTAATGTAGCGAAGAATGCGTTTGGCAACAACTAGATGTGGTGTGCGAGGCTGGCTCATGAACTGAGAGAGAGTTGACCGCAAACGTAATGTCAGGGCCAGTGATGGTCAAATATTGGAGGGAGCCAACAATTTCTTGGAATGTTGAGGGATTGGCAAGAGAGTCTCCTTCAGAAGCAGTGAGGATGGCCTTGGCGGACATAGGTGTGCTAACTGGTTGACTAAGCAGCATATCATGCTTCTTAAGTAGATCATGAGCATACTTGAGCTGGCCGATGTGAAGACCATTATTGTGGGAGGAGACCTGTAAACCAAGAAAATAATGCAGAGGACCAAGGTCCTTAATATCAAAGCCACGACCCAATGCATCAATAAATCCTTGGAGAAGCCGATTATCACTACCCGTAACCACAATATCATCCACATACAGCAAAAAATAAATAGTTGCACCCCATGCCGGAAAATGAAAAGAGAAAAGTCAGCCAAACTTTGAACAAAACCAACAGACAACAGAAAAGAGGTTTTGCGGTGAAACCAAGCACGTGGACCTTGCTTGAGACCGTAAAGTGCCTTGTTGAGTTTGCAAACGTGAGATGGCCGAGATGGATCAATAAACCCGGGGGGTTGAGTCATATATACATCCTCCTTAAGAAAGCCATGAAGAAAGGCATTCTTGACATCCAATTGACGAAGGGGCCAGCCTCTAGACACAGCAAGACATAGCATAATACGAATAGTGGCAGGTTTAATCATAGGACTAAAGGTTTCTTCATAATCAATACCTTGTTGATGATGAAATCCTTCAGCCACAAGGCGAGCTTTGTGACATTTAATCGTGCCATCTAGATTGCACTTGATTCGAAACACCCATTTGCAGCCAACTGTATTCTGGGAAGGGGAGGAAGGAACCAGAGTCTAAGTGTTGTTTTTCAACAGAGCATTAATTTTGTCTACCATGGTAGTATGCCACACCTCCTGCTTGGATGCCTCAGTATAACATATAGGTTCAGTAGCCTCAAGAGCAGTAAGGAGAGCACGAGAAAGAGGATACTTCACCGTACCATCAGTGCGAACTCGTTGCTTAACAATGCCATCTCTAAGACATGTTGTCATGGAATGGATGGGAGGAGGCACGGAAGGAGCAGGAATTGGAATCGGTTGAGTAGTAGGCGGAGAGACATCAGGCTGCACGGGAGGATCAGTGACGTGGTCGGGTGGAGGCACGACCGAGTGTGCAGGTGGTTCAGGGTAGCTGGTCGGTTGTGGCGGCAATAAGTGAGGGCTAGAGTAGGACGACCGGTAGACGAAGGAATCTAGGTTACCTTCACGGTACCCTTAAGCTCTAACGCTCATGCCTTCCCAGCACCCCCAAGCTTCATGCTCACTCCTTCAGGGCATCCCCGAGCTTCTTGCTCAGGGCTTCCCGGCATTCTCGAGCTTCCCGCTCAAGCCTTTCCGGCACCCTGAGTTCCCTGCTCACGCCTTCCCGGCACCCCCGAGCTTCTTTCTCAAGCCTTCTCGACACCCTCGAGATTTCACGCTTTTGCCTGCACCCCCGAGATTTCACGCCTTCCCTGCACCCCCGAGCTTCCCGCTCAAGTCTTCTCGGCACCCCCAAGCTTCCCGTTCACGCTTTCTCAACAGCCCCGAGATTTCATACTCTTGCCTACCAGCATTCCCAAGCTTTACACTCACATCCTTTTGACATAATACACATTAATGAAACATTGAATTCTTCTATTATTTGTCACTTGCAACAAATCAAATTATTTTCACGTTCTATTAATACGACCGAAAACCAAACAAACACAAGCGTTTGCGTATTCATTGTTCATGAGTCACAAGCTCTTACCTTCACGACACTCATGCAACTTACACCTCATAACTGTAATATCATCAACTAAACCTCGTTTGTTTTTATGCGCGCATCACACATTAATCATATGCAAATCATATACTCATTCTTAGTATACTCAAACAACCATATGTGTTCTCGAGCCTATACGTCATAAACAATCATACTCGACGACATTCGCATGTATACATCAACATGTATCATGCACCTCATACATTCGTATATGCCAATGCATATTAGAGCAACTCACATACGTTGCCCAATACAATAAGCATTCTACATGTGCGTGCTTTTGTCTTTGTTGTGCAGGTTAAAGAGTCCCTTCTTGCTTAAGGAGTTCGGGGACTTGTAGGGACTAGGTACCTCTCGGATGTTACTTATGCTTGATGACATCATGTGTATAACTCCCCAATCAAGAAGCTCCTCTTACTTGGAAACTTCGGGGACTTGTACATACCTCTACTAATATGGAGGATTTGCTACATCAACAAGTATAAGTAACACCCTCCTAGTGGTCCCACAAGCCATGGTGGGACCCAACAGCGATATGCATCCCGTAGCCCGACATTCAACATGCCCCGTGGTAGTCGGAAGCGGCCAAGACCTCGCCGGGAAGCAACATTTCCAGCCTTACCAACATGCCTCCACAACATGCTTTCTACACTAGCATAAGGACTCTTAGTCCCACATAGAAGAAAATGTAAAGGAGAGGGGTTCCCCTTACATATAAAAAAGACCCCTCCTCCCACTTAAATATCCATCCTATTACAACATCTCTTGTAATCATGTTTGGGCCTCAAGGCCGAAACACATATAGTGCAATATTGAAGTGGACGTAGTTTCCCGCTAAGGCAGGAGACGAACCACTATACATTGTGTGTTCCTCTTTCTCTCTCTTCTCGCTCATTCTCTACATTAATTAGAGCATTCGGTTTCTAACATTAACATCTTCAAAGAGGAGCACCCAAGACTGCCCCTAGTCTTTGAAGGAACCGTCCGAATCAAACCAAGTAAGTTGCACTAAGCCTCTGCTTTCTTCTGATTAAGGAATACGGGATGGTGGAGGACATACAATGCCGATCAATACACACTACCGCGCACCCAGCTGTCACGCCCCGAATTTTATGAATAACTATTCATAAATCCGAAACATGAAAATTTTTCTTTTCTTAACACACTCACCACACGAAATAAAATCAAACCGACTTAGTCTCGGTTAATTATTACAACATAAATCCAAAATGTAATGTAAAGCTCTAAATGAGCATACACACACACCTCACAACTAAATAAATAACAAAACTGCTGTAACACCTAAGCAGCTCGGTCACCTCCCTGGTTATCCTGACCTGCAGGAATATCCGCTACACCATTGAATAGTGTACCGGGATTGCAACAACACAAAACCCGGTAAGCTTATGAAAGCTTGTATGAGTAAAAGAAGGAACTGTTACTTAATTTAAACTCTTTTATTCCCACATACAGCAACACTCAATTATTTCCACATATACAAATAATAACAATCTCAATCAACACCAATTCAATATATATAGTCAACTCCAATCACTACTTTCCCCACGACTCTCTTCATCGTATTTATAAAAATACGGTACTTGACAGACTAGAGCTCTAACTGAATCGTAGCCCGTCACCTGGCCTAGGTTATGGCATCTGACATATTTATCAATTATTGTATTTCATCAATATGTATACCTATATACATATTTAGAACGTCCAATAATCCCACATACTCAACCAATCGTATCCCATCATCCACACTAGGATTAGAGCGTCCGATTTCCCACACCCGTCATTACATTGACCCTAAACCCATAAATGACCCAATATATAATATCACATACTGAAATCAAACACATCAAGATATATCATATTATTATGGGATTACACAATTGTAATATAATCAACTCCATCATATCATCAATCAAACAATCCACTCATCAATATATATTTTCCACGTAAATATATATATACGTAATCATCCACTCAGGAATGACCACTAATACCATCTATAGTTCACACAAGAAAATTATGAAATTCATTTGTATAGTTAAAATTCATTTTACTTACCTATGGACTGTGGTAATTCAAGTCCATGAAATTTTAAAACAAATATTAAATCCGCAATATTTTTCACACAATTACCAAAAATAAATAAATTAAAATGCTCGGTTCGTAATATGAACCACGTGAGTTTTACTCACCTCGAACTCCTGCTGCGTCTTCTATATATATATAACTCACAAAAATCCAATGCTCGTCAACTCAAGCCGTCAAGTACCTAATCAAGTACGATCTTTACTTAGCAACGAAGCATGAAATAAACCTAATTGATGATCCAACGGTCGGATTTCTAAAATAAAGATAATCCAACGGTTAGATCCTCACGGATTGCCCATGGAAACATCCTATCAAAATTATACGAAAATCCGATGGACGGATCTTCGTTAATAGCCTCCCGAATCACTATTTTATAATTATACGATGATCCAAAAGTCGGATCTTCGCCCGTGACCACACAAAGTCATCGGGACAGTCATATGAACATCATATTAAAATTTGAAGTAAAACCGATGGTCTGATCTTCGTAAATCTCAAACCGAAGGTAAATTGTAAAACCGTAAATAGTAACGTTAAAACAGAAATTGACTATTTATCAACTTATTCTAACATGACCAAGTTATATCTCAAAACGCTCGTATGGATGCATAGATCATCGTCCAGATAATAAAAACTCAAAATTCGGTCCGACGCGCCGCCACACGCGGCGGTCAGACGGTGGTCAACGCGGCGGTCAACGCCGGTCAACCACCTCCGATGCAAAAGTCGTCAACTACAAACTTCTTCAAAATGAAATTTTGAACAACTTTAATACCTGACTTTTTCGGAGATGAGGTCTGGATCGTCCTAGATCAGGCTTTGAAGTTGGATTAATCTCGGCCCTCTGATCAGTCTCCAGATCGAATCAGGGACGTCGAAATCTTCAACTCTTGATCTACCACTCTACACTCAAAATCGTGATGCAAGCTATATATGGGGATGATCAGAAGGAAGAGCACGTCACGAAAATGGGGACGATCGGCCCGTGCACCACCGGAAAAGGGGTTTTCCGGCCGGGTCGGGTTTTCACTTCGGGAGGAAGCTTCGATCCACGTCTGGAGGCAGCGGCGGGGCGCGACGATGGCGGGGATCGCCCAGGCGCGAGGCGGCGACGCGGGAGAAGGACGGGTCCGGCGGCGGCGGGGTCGGGAGGCCCGACTTCCAGTCGGGTCGGGTCACTGGGTCGGAAGGCACAGTGACCAGGCCGAGAGAGAGAGACGGGGGACTGATGTGCAATAATGGAATTTTTTCGTCCTTCACAACAAACTCAGATTTTTCCACTATTTATAGAAAAATTTCGATTTTCAAATATTCATAACTTATTCATACGAACTCCGAATAATACGTTCCACATATGCACGGACTCGTATCGACGAGCTCTACAACTTTCATGAAGGAAGTTTTCCCAAATTTTGAACGTATAAAAAGTCGATTTTCACGACCCCCTAAATAACGTTCGTTTTTGAAAATAAAATCATTCGGAACCAATTTTCTCAACCCACGACAATCCAAATAATCCCAAATGTCATAATTCAATTTATATAACAATTATTGAATTACATAAATTTATTGTATGAAAATCAGGGTCTTCACAGTCTACCCTCCTTAAAAGAATTTCGTCCCGAAATTCAAGCATGTTCGTCCACAAAAAGCTGAGGATATCTCTTCCTCATGTCAGACTCCAATTCCCATGACGCATCACCCTCATCATGATGACTCCACAACACCTTCACAAGATCAACCTCTTTCCTACGAAGTTTCTTTGTAGACCTATCCAAGATACGAACAGGTTCAACTACAAACGTCACATCCGAGTTCACTTCGATCGTACCGTGATCAATCACGTGAGACTCGTCTCGTACATACTTCCTGAGCAGAGACACATGGAAGACACTGTGCACACCCGACATGCTAACAGGTAAAGCAAGACGATATGCCAAGTTACCAACCCTTTCTAGAATCTCAAAGGGTCCGACATACCTCGGTGCGAGTTTCCCCTTCTTGCCAAATCTCACCACACCTTTCATAGGTGAGACTTTCAAGAACACATGATCACCTGTCTCAAACTCCAACGGTCTCCTCTTCAAGTCGGCATAACTCTTCTGTCTACTCTGAGCGGTTCTGATTCTGTCCCGAATAGTAGTGACCTTCTCTGTAGTCTCCTGTACAATCTCAGGTCCGATGAGCCCTTTATCCCCTGCTTCCGCCCAACAGATAGGAGTCCTACAAGGCCTACCATAAAGAGCCTCATATGGAGCCATACCGATACTAGAGTGATAGCTGTTGTTGTAGGCAAACTCTACCAATGGCAGATGGTCCGCCCAACTACCCTTAAAATCCAGAACACAAGCTCTGAGCATGTCCTCCATCACCTGATTCACTCTCTCGGTCTGTCCATCTGTTTGTGGGTGAAATGAAGTGCTCATAGCAAGAGACGTACCAAATGCCTTGTGGAACCTACACCAGAATTCTGATGTGAAACGAGCATCACGATCCGATACAATCGTCACAGGCACTCCATGAAGCCTCACTATCTCGTTCACATATATCTTACATAATGCATCACCTGAGTATGTTTTTGCCACCGGAAGGAAGTGTGCTGATTTGGTCAACCGGTCAACAATCACCCAAATCGAGTCATAACTTTGCCTGGATCTGGGCAATCCAGTCACAAAGTCCATAGAGATGTCTTCCCATTTCCACACAGGAATCGATAAGGGGTTTAGCATTCCTGCTGGTCTCTGATGCTCTGCCTTCACCTGTTGACAGGTAAGACACTTCGACACATGTTCCGCCACATCCCTCTTCATACCATACCACCAAAACTGCCTTCGTAGATCCATATACATTTTAGTACCTCCTGGATGTATAGTATATCGAGACCTATGTGCTTCCCGCATGATCTCCTCCCTGAGGCTATCAACACTCGGTACATACAATCTCCCTCGAAATCTCAACCCTCCATCAGCCCCAATCAACCACTCAGAAGGACCCTCCACATCCGGGTCAGCAGTCATCTCAGCAATCCTCGCCTGAGCAAACTCATCAAGTATCTGACCCTGAATGATCCTGGAGATCAAGGTGGGCTGTAAGGTGATACTACCGAGAAAGATTCCCTGTCCTGCTCCTGCGGGCATAAGGTCGAACTCAGATGCAGCTTCTAACATGCGCCACTCCTGCACCATAATCGATGCCATGATTACCCGCGGTTTCCTACTCAAAGCATCCGCCACTACATTCGCCTTTCCGGGATGATACTCCAAGGTGAAATCATAGTCCTTAATGAGCTCCATCCATCTCCTCTGCCTCATGTTCAATTCCTTCTGAGAGAATAGATACTTCAAACTCTTGTGATCAGAAAAGAGTTCAAATTTCCCACCATAAAGATAGTGCCTCCAAATCTTCAAAGCAAACACCACAGCTGCTAGCTCTAGATCATGAGTAGGGTAATTCCGCTCATGTACCTTCAACTGTCTAGAACCATAAGCAACAACACTACCATTCTGCATTAACACACACCCCAAACCTTGATGAGATGCATCGCTGTAAATGACTAATCCACCACCACTAGTAGGAATAGTCAACACCGGAGCTGTAGTCAATCTAGTCTTCAGCTCAATGAAAGCCTTCTCACACTCACCCGACCATACGAACTGAGTGTCCTTCCTGGTCAATTTGGTCAAAGCCGAAGCAATACCAGAAAACCCTTCAATGAAGCGCCTGTAATAACCGGCCAATCCAAGGAAGCTACGGATTTCTGTAACCGTAGTAGGGCGACTCCAACTCATCACTGCTTCAACCTTCGAAGGATCCACAGAAACTCCATCCTTCGAGACCACATGACCAAGGAACTTGACTTCACTCTGCCAGAAGTCGCATTTCTCGAACTTGGCAAATAGTTTCTGCTCTCTCAATGTCTGTAGCACTATCCGCAGATGTCTCTCATGCTCCGCTGACGACCTTGAATAAATCAAGAGGTCATCAACGAACACTACCACGAACTGATCCAAGTAAGGACTGAACGTACGGTTCATCAAGTCCATAAATGCTGCAGGGGCATTCGTGAGACCAAAAGGCATGACAAGAAACTCAAAATGTCCATACCTGGTCCTGAACGCCGTCTTTGGAATATCTTCCTCCTTCACCCTCAACTGGTGATATCCAGACCTCAAGTCAATCTTCGAGAACACAGTAGCTTCTCTAAGCTGATCAAACAAGTCATCAATCCGAGGTAAAGGGTACCTATTCTTGATGGTCACCTTGTTCAACTATCGATAATCCACACATAGACGAAGTGAACTATCCTTCTTCTTCACAAACAACACTGGTGCGCCCCAAGGAGACACACTTGCCTGAATGAACCCTTGTGCAAGTAAGCCCTCAATCTGCACCTTCAACTCCTGGAGTTCAGCTGGAGCCATTCGATAGGGTGCTTTCGACACGGGTGAAGTACCTGGTATCACATCAATGGAGAAGTCCATTACCCTTTTCGGGGGTAACCCAGGGATCTCCTGAAACACGTCTTCATACTCTGAAACTACAGGAATCCCTGTAATCTTCGAAGTACTACTCCCTGATTCAATATGGGCCAGAATTCCTATCCTCATGGTGATGTCAGACTTCAGGCAACGGTAATGAAACACCGGTTGTCCCGGAACATGGAAGGACACAATCATCCTAAAGCAATCAATAACAGCATGGTTCGGGCTCAACCAATCCATACCCAAAATCACATCATACGTGTGATCCGGAATCACAATCAAAGATGCAGAGAACTCTCTGCCACCAATCCCAATAGGGCAATCATCACAAAGCATGCTAAGCTCAAGAGACACACCGAGAGGTGATGTAACACACAATGATCTAATCAG
Organism: Rosa persica; assembly: GCA_025331145.1. NCBI lineage: Eukaryota > Viridiplantae > Streptophyta > Magnoliopsida > Rosales > Rosaceae > Rosa > Rosa persica. Next base: position 26,638,009 of record WFKR01000007.1, read on the forward strand.
AGGCATAGCAATCAAACCCAAAACATCCACAACCGAACTAGATATGAAAGAGTGTGAGGCTCCCGTATCAAATAGTACTCTAGCAAGAAAGTGATAAACAGATAAGGTACCTTCCACTCCCGTGCCTGCCTGACCAACGGCAAAGACTCTAGCATGAGCAGGTGGTAGTTGCCTCTGCTGGTTACCCTGCACTCTACCCTGATTTCGAGGACACTCTCTAGCCTGATGCCCTGCCTGTCCACAACTGTAGCATAACCTACCCCGTGGCTTCGTGCACGCACGAGAGATGTGGCCCGGCTCGCCACAGTTAAAGCACTTCACTGAAGCTGCTGGTGCTATCTGCCTGATAGGCATAGCCTGCACAGGAGGAGTTACTGCTGCCCTAGCTGGAGTCTGATGCTGAAACTGAGTTCTCTGTCTCTTCCAGAACCCACCCCTGAAGTCTCTAGCTCTACTGCTCCCTGCTATGGCCTTTCCCTTGCCCTGGAAGTCTCTCTCAGCAGACTCCTTCTCTCTACGAATCAGGTTCTGCTGCTCAATGATCTGTGCCTTAGCCAAGATCTCTCTCTTGGTCTTCAGCTCCAAGATAGCTACATCACGCTCAATCGAAGGGCTCAACCCTCTCTGAAACTTCTTGGCCAAGTCCTCATCCTCCATCTGCCTCACATACTTGTACAATCTGGAGAACTCGGCATCATACTCAATGACTGTCATCTTCCCCTGTACAAGTGCAAGGAACTCTCTCTCCAACCTCTCCTTCACTGCTGGTGGAAAGTACTTCTCTCTGAACAGCCTCTCAAAGCCGTCCCATGTCAAGGTAGACACCTCAATGCTCCTCTGAGTGACGTTCCACCACACTCTAGCCTCATCCTTCAGCATGAAAGCGACTAGCTTCCTCTTGTCGGTCTCAGTGCAATCAAGCAGATCGAAATAAGTCTGCAAATCCTCTATCCAGCGATCCGCCACCATATAATCTGTGCCTCCTCCAAACTTGGTTGCTCCCAAGCGAGTAATTTCCCTTGCTAGCATCAGCAAGCGAGCAGGATTATCAATCACAGTCACAGGAGGAATAGGCTGATCCTCATAAGGTGCATCTTCCTCCGACTCGAATACTTCTTCAACTGGAGGGGCCCTACCCCTTCCTCGGCCCCTACCCCTGCCACGAGGTCTACCTCTACCCCGACCTCTGGCTTCGTTTCCCTCAATCTCCATTACCTAATAAGCATGATATACTTGATTAATACACGCATAACACTTAAACAAAACATAAGTCAAATGCAAGTCCATATTAACCAAGTACTGATCATACATAACGATGCTTAAATTTCCTAAAAATACTAACGTTCCTAGCCAACCTAACGCACTCACATACCCAATGACATTGTCAATACCGAAGAGCACACGATGGGGATCCGCTGCAGACGGGCCATCACTCGGTAAGTATTGACATATCACCAAATATGTACCTTACGCTCTGATACCAAACTGTCACGCCCCGAATTTTATGAATAACTATTCATAAATCCGAAACATGAAAATTTTTCTTTTCTTAACACACTCACCACACGAAATAAAATCAAACCGACTTAGTCTCGGTTAATTATTACAACATAAATCCAAAATGTAATGTAAAGCTCTAAATGAGCATACACACACACCTCACAACTAAATAAATAACAAAACTGCTGTAACACCTAAGCAGCTCGGTCACTTCCCTGGTTATCCTGACCTGCAGGAATATCCGCTACACCATTGAATAGTGTACCGGGATTGCAACAACACAAAACCCGGTAAGCTTATGAAAGCTTGTATGAGTAAAAGAAGGAACTGTTACTTAATTTAAACTCTTTTATTCCCACATACAGCAACACTCAATTATTTCCACATATACAAATAATAACAATCTCAATCAACACCAATTCAATATATATAGTCAACTCCAATCACTACTTTCCCCACGACTCTCTTCATCGTATTTATAAAAATACGGTACTTGACAGACTAGAGCTCTAACTGAAACGTAGCCCGTCACCTGGCCTAGGTTATGGCATCCGACATATTTATCAATTATTGTATTTCATCAATATGTATACCTATATACATATTTAGAACGTCCAATAATCCCACATACTCAACCAATCGTATCCCATCATCCACACTAGGATTAGAGCGTCCGATTTCCCACACCCGTCATTACATTGACCCTAAACCCATAAATGACCCAATATATAATATCACATACTGAAATCAAACACATCAAGATATATCATATTATTATGGGATTACACAATTGTAATATAATCAACTCCATCATATCATCAATCAAACAATCCACTCATCAATATATATTTTCCACGTAAATATATATATACGTAATCATCCACTCAGGAATGACCACTAATACCATCTATAGTTCACACAAGAAAATTATGAAATTCATTTGTATAGTTAAAATTCATTTTACTTACCTATGGACTGTGGTAATTCAAGTCCATGAAATTTTAAAACAAATATTAAATCCGCAATATTTTTCACACAATTACCAAAAATAAATAAATTAAAATGCTCGGTTCGTAATATGAACCACGTGAGTTTACTCACCTCGAACTCCTGCTGCGTCTTCTATATATATATATAACTCACAAAAATCCAATGCTCGTCAACTCAAGCCGTCAAGTACCTAATCAAGTACGATCTTTACTTAGCAACGAAGCATGAAATAAACCTAATTGATGATCCAACGGTCGGATTTCTAAAATAAAGATAATCCAACGGTTAGATCCTCACGGATTGCCCATGGAAACATCCTATCAAAATTATACGAAAATCCGATGGACGGATCTTCGTTAATAGCCTCCCGAATCACTATTTTATAATTATACGATGATCCAAAAGTCGGATCTTCGCCCGTGACCACACAAAGTCATCGGGACAGTCATATGAACATCATATTAAAATTTGAAGTAAAACCGATGGTCTGATCTTCGTAAATCTCAAACCGAAGGTAAATTGTAAAACCGTAAATAGTAACGTTAAAACAGAAATTGACTATTTATCAACTTTTTCTAACATGACCAAGTTATATCTCAAAACGCTCGTATGGATGCATAGATCATCGTCCAGATAATAAAAACTCAAAATTCGGTCCGACGCGCCGCCACACGCGGCGGTCAGACGGTGGTCAACGCGGCGGTCAACGCCGGTCAACCACCTCCGATGCAAAAGTCGTCAACTACAAACTTCTTCAAAATGAAATTTTGAACAACTTTAATACCTGACTTTTTCGGAGATGAGGTCTGGATCGTCCTAGATCAGGCTTTGAAGTTGGATTAATCTCGGCCCTCTGATCAGTCTCCAGATCGAATCAGGGACGTCGAAATCTTCAACTCTTGATCTACCACTCTACACTCAAAATCGTGATGCAAGCTATATATGGGGATGATCAGAAGGAAGAGCACGTCACGAAAATGGGGACGATCGGCCCGTGCACCACCGGAAAAGGGGTTTTCCTGCCGGGTCGGGTTTTCACTTCGGGAGGAAGCTTCGATCCACGTCTGGAGGCAGCGGCGGGGCGCGACGATGGCGGGGATCGCCCAGGCGCGAGGCGGCGACGCGGGAGAAGGACGGGTCCGGCGGCGGCGGGGTCGGGAGGCCCGACTTCCAGTCGGGTCGGGTCACTGGGTCGGAAGGCACAGTGACCAGGCCGAGAGAGAGAGACGGGGGACTGATGTGCAATAATGGAATTTTTTCGTCCTTCACAACAAACTCAGATTTTTCCACTATTTATAGAAAAATTTTGATTTTCAAATATTCATAACTTATTCATACGAACTCCGAATAATACGTTCCACATATGCACGGACTCGTATCGACGAGCTCTACAACTTTCATGAAGGAAGTTTTCCCAAATTTTGAACGTATAAAAAGTCGATTTTCACGACCCCCTAAATAACGTTCGTTTTTGAAAATAAAATCATTCGGAACCAATTTTCTCAACCCACGACAATCCAAATAATCCCAAATGTCATAATTCAATTTATATAACAATTATTGAATTACATAAATTTATTGTATGAAAATCAGGGTCTTCACACCAGCACTATGTCTCAACAAGACTAAGGTTCTAAACTTGATTAATAAATTGCATGTGATTTAATGCTTCTCTGAATATGTTTATATACTTCTAACCATTTCGGGTTTGTTTAATAATAACAATTTTGTATGTTATGTTACGAGACTATCAAAATCTAGACTACTAAAGTTTGGATGTACAGTTCATATTGATAGTTTGATAACATCACATGTGCTTTTGACAATATGATATTTACCTTATTTCTGACTCTGCATATTATTGTGGATTGTCGTGGAAGATATAACTTCCGAATAAATCCAAGAACTAGATAGTGACAATGTCTTAAATGCTTAATCTGAAAACGTACGATATTTGCCCCTTCGACTATTGCAGCGGTTTGGCCTTTCAGCACTACCTTTTGCTGTGTTTCAAATATTTTTTGTGTTTAAGGAAAAATGTAAATTAACAGAGAGAGGGAGAGAGTAATGTTTTAGAGAGAATGGAGATTCAAGTGCATTTATTCATCTCATACAATGGGGTATTTATAGGGATACATTTGTAGTGTGAAAGCTCAAAGAGAAAACCAAAATGATAACCATCTCAATGATGAATTCTGCCATGCTTGTTGCCCTTTGGTAAAGCATGTTACATAAGTCTTCATACACTCAAATACCTATATTTATACACTCAAGTACCTATCTATACACTTAAGTATTTGTTACATGATATAGACATACATAATATAATACATTTATATTACAACACTCCCCCTTGGATATTTCATGTCAATAGTATTGTGTTGGTGGTGTGCTTCGAAGTTGCCTCGTTAAAAACCTTACCAAGTAATAAAACCTGTGGGAAAAAACAACCTTGGTCTAGCCACTGCATCACCCATAGAGGGGATGTCATGTCCTTTAGTTTTAGGGACATCAATCCTTGCAGGTACGTTTGCAGCAGGTATATGTGATCTTGTCACTTTAGTGATATCAGAAAACGCATCAGGCATTGATTCTGCTACGTTCTGAAGATCGAGAATCCTCCGCATTTCTATTTCAGACTGTGTGGTTCGGGGATCAAGATGAGACAAAGTGGGAACGGACCACGATAATTCTTGTCTTTTTTGTTGAACATTAGTGTTCTTGTCTCCCCCTAATGACGGGAAAACTGTCTCATCAAAGTGACAATCCGCAAATCTAGTGGTAAATGGATCACCTGTCAAGGGTTCTATGTAGCGGATAATGCTTGGAGAATCATATCCAACATAAAGGCCTAAGCGTCTTTGAGGGCCCATTTTGGTGCACTGTGGCGGCGCAATTGGCACATAGACTGCACACCCAAATATGTGTAAGTGTGAGACATCAGGCTCATACCCAGTCACCATCTGGGATGCAGAAAAGGATTGGGTGGCAGTGGGTCTCAGACAAATAAGCACAGCTGCATGTAATATTGCATAGCCCCAAGTAGAAATAGGGAGATTGGTGCGCATAACCAATGCCCTGGCAACCATTTGAAGTCTTTTAATGGCAGCTTCTATGAGTCCATTTTGGGTGTGTACATGGGGGATAGGGTGTTCCACCTCAATCCCAATGGACATGCAATAATCATCAAAAGTTCTTGATGTAAACTCTCCAGCATTGTCAAGACGAATTGACTTAATATGATGATCAGGGTGGTGAGCCCTTAACTTAATGATTTGTGCTAGGAGTTTAGCAAATACAACATTTCTTGTGGATAAGAGTATGACATGTGACCAACGTGTTGATGCATCAACCAACACCATAAAATATCTAAATGATCCGCAAGTTGGTTGGATAGGTCCACAAATATCACCTTGTATTCTTTGTAAGAATGGTAAATTTTCTTTAGTGTCCTTTGCATAGAATGGTCTTGATCTTACCTTTGCTAAAGAGCAAGCTTTGCAAAATGAATGATATGCTTTAGAAGTAACTCTTTGGAGCAATGTTTGGTTCGTACTTTTTTTCGTTTTGAAGAATGGATGTCTGTGTGAAGTTTTTAATATACGGAGCATCATATCACAACCTGGATGTCCTAAACGGTCGTGCCAAAGCCTATCTGTGTCAAGATCCCATAAATTTTCATTCATGACATGGTTGGATTCAATGACTCTAATAGTGGTTGCATACAATCCACTAGAGTGACACAAAAGTTTCTCTAATACTCATGTATTTCCGTAGTTTTTACAGGTGATGCAAATGAACTCTTGTCCATTCTCATAATGTGTTTCCACATGAAAATCATTGCCTCTGATGTCTTTAAAGCTTAATAGGGTTCTTCCAGCCCTTGGAGTATGCTTTGGTGACATTAATATTTGTGCCATTTGGTAACAAAAATTGAGCTGGTCCTCGACCATGAATCAATTGTGATGGTCCTGCCATCGCAGTTACTGAGGATCGACTAGGTCTCATCCATAAAAATAATTGCCTATGTCGCAATATAGTATGTGTGGTGCCACTATCAAGAAGGCATTCCAATTCTCTGGAAAACATACTGAAAAAGAATAAAGTTCGGAATATTAACACATGTCCATGACATTGAATGATAATGCGATACTTTATTAATAGGGAAAATAGCCAATGATTACATCAAAGTTTTTCATAAGTCGATTTCAAAAATCAAACTTTAGACAAATTGTTGTCACTCAATCCATTTGGTAATTCCAATAAAATATGACCAGGAAAGTAGAGAGATGTTGGTGGAGCGAGGCTCGCCTAAATACCCCGATCTCAATTACTTTCCTAGACATCATATTTCATTGGGTACACCACATGAGAAGGAGTTAATACAATTGTTATTTATTGACTAAGGCACATTTGCCGTTCTTGGAAAATAGAAAGAGGATTATTCTAATCAAAGTCTGTGGCATCCTCATGCTCTTCATTTACAGCTTTGAAGTCCTCAACGGTAAGATTGATATCTTCACTATTTTCATCTTCAGCAAGGTTGGCTTCTTGCTCTCTTGCTTCCCTGTACTCCTTGTAGCGTGCAGCTATTGGGTACTTGCATGACATTGCTTAAACCAATGCTCGATGGATCCACATCGATGACACATGTCATTGTAGTTACCTCCCTTCATTTGAGGTGCAGGTTGTGCACATTGTGGATATTCTCTAAGAGGGTTGCTGCTACTACCACGGCACATGGTGTGACCTCCACAGCTCATGGTGCTATTTTCACGGCCGGTGTTGCCATACCTCCCTCTTCCACGTGTGGAGTTGCCATCACGTTTGCCCGCTCTAAAGTTGCCGTTTCCTTCTTTATTGGGGCGCTTATATGGATCTGTTCGTCCTTCATGTCCCCTATTATTAGGGTACACATGTCCCCTATTGCTAGGGTACCGCTCCTTGTGCCCTCTCTTGGGTACATTATAATTTGCCTCACGAACGCTCTTGGTTCCAACGGGTCTTGAATTATAATTCTTTACGAGAATGTTATCGTGCTTTTCGGCTACCGATAAAACATTAATGAGCTCATTGAACCTCGTAATTCATCCAACATTTACTTCAGTGCGATATTGCTTTGATAACAAAATTGCTGCAACGGGGAAGGTGGAGAGAGTTTTCTCAATTAGCTCTTCTTCTGTGAGGGGTTTTTGACAAAACCTCAACATGGATTTGAGACGAAGAGCTTCTGAATTGTACTCAGCAATAGACTTGAAGTCGGAGAACCGTACATTGTTCCACTGAACCTTCAAGTCAGGGAGGAGGGAATCTTGGATATTGTTAAAGCGCTCTTGTAGCGCCTCCCATAAATCCTTTACATCTTTGATAGACATGTACTTCTAATCTGAGTGCTTTGTCCATATGACCTCGCATCAAGATGATTGCTTGTGCATGCCTTTTGGGTGTTCTAGGGAATGCAAGGGCCGGATTTGGTGCATGGATAATTGGCAGTATCCCTTTCGATGTGAGATGGTTCTCAACGTCAGTTTTTCAGCTGTGGTAATCCAAACCTGTTGAGTCAAGGATTTGAAAATCGAGTCTAGGTTCATTCGACATCCTTGAAAATAAGAAGAAAATATTAGCTTCGGAGTTTAAACTTCCACGAAAAATAATAAGATTTCCGAGCTATGCTACCAAGAAATCAATTTCCAAGAATCATTGTGAACACTCTTAGTTCATTGATTACGAACGCTCTTAGTTCATTTGACGTGAATTTCTATAATTCTGCTTTTGATTGTAAGTTCCCGAGAAAAAGAAAAAAGGAGAGAAAATGAATAAAAACTCAAAAAGGGGAACTTTTAGTATTTAAAACTTACTTGTTGAAATTCGGAGCAAATTAACTTCTAAACATATCCCACTTCAAATGGTGTACATGTCTCAAAACGTTTCCGTCAGGGCTGAAATTTGGAGGTCAGATAGAGGAGACATAGATGAACAACTTTGATGCAGAAAGTATTTTGATCCGGGGTCCTAAACAAGATGTTTCGGGACGTGCAAGCAGGCTGATCTGCACAGGAACGAGCGCAGGGGCAGCGCACGTTATGGCTAGCAAGGGCTAGGAGCTCGTGCTGATAACGTGTTTAAGGAAAAAGGTAAATTAACAGAGAGAGGGAGAGAGTAATGTTTCAAAGAGAATGGACATTCAAGTGTATTTATTCATCTCATACAATGAGGTATTTATAGGGATACATTTATAGTGTGAAAGCTCAAAGAGAAAACCAAAATGATAACCATCTCAATGATGAATTCTGTCATGCTTGTTGCCCTTTGGTAAAGCATGTTACATAAGTCTTCATACACTCAAGTACCTATGTTTATATACTCAAGTACCTATCTATACACTTAAGTATTTGTTACATGATATAGACATACATAGTATAATACATTTATACTACAACATTTTGTTGTTTAATGAGCACTAATTTTGCTGACAAATTGACTCACTTATGCCTTTTTCTTTTGTAAAGATTGTTGGGTTTGCAATCGGAGTCATCCCTCAGATTTGTAAACTAATGATAGGAGATGGTGCTCTTCTATGGGTGATCCAAGACACTACTAACTTCTTGGGGTATATAACTTATACAGAAACTGTACCAACCCTATGATTTATTTCTGAAATTTGAACTTAATTATAGGCAGCTTAAATAGCTCCTAACTTCTATTACATGATTCCAGCTTCTATTGTCGTGCATTCTAATGAGATTACTTCTCATTTTAGCATAGTGACTTTACTGAAGTCCATTCTCATCAATAAGAACCTACAACTATTGTTTGTGTTACTACTTGGTTCTGTAACTTCTGTGTTTAGGATTGCAGAGATGGAGCTATCCCTGCTCTCCTTAAAGGTATACAATGTCAAATACTAAGTCAACTTCCTAGATTCATGTGTAAGGTATTGAAGTTTAACTTAGTTTACATTGTTCTTTCAGGTTTGAGAGGGCCAGGGATACAGAAATCTATCGTTGTTGGGATCATAATTGTTCTTTACGTGTTCCTACCTCTAACAGGCATATTAATCATTAAATGGGCGCTAAAAATTGGCCTAGTGGACTCTGATCCATTATATCTATTTGTTCTCCTGATTCAGTATACATTCGCACCTACAATGAACATAGGTAACCCTAATTAATTCACTGGCAAGAGTTCTCCAATTTTACCACTTGTTTGTTGTTATGTACAATTGCTGTTATCCCAGGTGTCAGCCTCAGACACACTTTGCTAACAAATCGTATTATAATTGTCTCCTAACAGTACTTAACCTTATGTAATGGCAGGAGTCATCACCCAATAGTTCGAAGCGAGAGAGAACGAATGTTCAGTAATCATGCTATGGACATATGTATTTGCTTCAGTAATCATGCTATGGACATATGTATTTGCTACAAATCATCTCATTCAAGCAAAATCTATATCATTCATCTTAGTTCTGATGGATAATCATTACATAAACTCTTTTCCAAATTGTAAGCAACACAGGGACAACTATAAGTGTTGTTTTTAGATCTGAATTTAATAAAAAGTAGGAATACGCTTTTACATATCAATCCTAAGAAGGTTTAAAACACTACTGCAAATATGCTTGAGGAAAGCAAAGAAAGTTCACTACAGAACATCTATTAGCTAACAATTCAAGAATCTATCCAAATTCTCCATGTAGTGATTCTGTCATATGCTTCTTCATCTTTATTTTCAGAGACCAGCCTTGTTCAAATCATCAAAGTAAGGGTGTTCCATAGCCTTCTTTGCTTAATTGCGTTTTCCAGGTTAATATTACTACATTTCCTGTACATGTAAACAATTCGAGCAAGTATTATTTAACTGTGCAGAGTAACAAGAAACAATACTAAGTAAGAACAACCGAGTAGATCGACACACCAACAACGGATGCAACCCATCAGTATCCAAAATGGGAACAGCCTTGGACAAAATCTTGAGTGCTTCACTAGGGATATTCATGCCAGTTCATGAGTTTGTTTACACCTGGCCAAGCTGTTTCATTTGGAGTACCCAATAACCTACATCCCAGATACATACACAATAAACTACATATACAATAAACACTTAGAGTCTTTTGACGCTGAAGAAAAAGGCACATTATCACTAATTATCTATACTATTATTAAGAAAAAAGAGCTTGCTCTCCATAACTGAAATTTTTTATCAATGTAATCCTTATGTATTAAAAAACTTTGAAATATAATTAATCAATAGGAATAATATAGTAAATTAACAAAACAAATAATAAAAAGAACATAAATTGAAGAAAAAAAAACAAAAAATGGCTAAATACTGGTTACTACCTTGTGGTTTAGGTCCAAAATCAATTCAGTCCCATGGGCTTCTAAGTTCATCAAAAACACCCCTATACTTTCAATTTTGATCTAATAGGTCCAATTCATTAATATTCTGTTATGAGTTCAAGTTATAGTTGGATTATTTGTTGAAAAACTATTTATTTGATAGGTTTGTAATAGTGAGACTCACTCCTAAATTGACTATGCAAGCCACCTCAACACTATATCATAAAACATAGGCCATATATGAGGCACATCAATAAGTTAAATGACTCAATTATGAGAAAACTAACAAATTTGACCTATTAAATCAAAATTGAAATTGTAGGGGTGTTTTTGATGAAATTAAATGTTCAGGGATTGAATTGATTTTAAACTCAAACTACAGAGTAGTAATTAGTATTTAACAAAAAAAAAACGTGATAATTTAGTAAAAAAGCACCCCACTATTCTCTCCACTATGTTTAACTTCTCTCTACACACAATGTGTGGGCCCTACAAGTATCTATATACTAAAAGAGAATGAGTGTTACTGTAGCTTATAAACAGTAACTCCCTTAATAACAATGTAGTTCTAGTTTTGCCCTTGAAGCATCTACTATTTGACCTATGGCTTTCAGTCGTGGCAATACGCACTTGCTTCCAGTTGTATATATAGCAAATCAAGATTATTGATCAACTCCAACACAGTATACATGCATCGCATGTGTGGTGTTTCTATTTATACTCTGTACTAAAAGGCAAACCCCCCAAAACACTATTCATTAATATTCAATGAATAGTGATTGGATGATTTTACCCCTTTATGTTGCAGGATTTGCCTCTCTTTTTCTCTCTACCCTACTGCAACTCGGGGACTTAGCAACTAGTTCACTACTAAAGGGAAAAGTGGAAGCCATATCTTAGTTAACCTCAATAAATGTAGGAGCTATTGTAGTTCAGATTCCCTAGGGAAGAGTGTTTGTTTCGTGACAAGTTGAGCTACAATTTCGAATAGAACATATAACTAAAACCAATGGAGCTAATGTATAATATAGACCAAACACACATCTTAAGATATAGATATGTAACAAAAAAACGAGTCCATGGTAATTTTTGTATAATTTTTCAGACATCGGAGCTATTTGTTACGAATTTTAGAATAGAAATTAAAGAATTTATTTAACAAAATCTGAACTGTTGATTGCAGCCACCACTGATCGTGGTCGTCCATCAATCATTCTAGTTGAATTATAAGTGCCAAGATGAGATCACACGGTCTAGAAGAACTCAGACCAATCGAGCTTGTTCCTCCATCCATAAAACCAAAACGGAGACCAGATTCCTTCTTCTTATTCTGGCCATATCTAGGCGGCAGACCACGGCATTTGGACCGTCTCGAATTCACTATGAAGTCTATGGTTTAGGTTCCCACCGACGATCTCAGATGAAATCAATTTGAATTTTGAAGTGGAGAAGGTTCAACTCTTTCGACGAATTTTCAGCATTTTCCGGTGACTCCGGTCATCGTCGGAGTTGCATGAAGTACCAAACTTGATCTTCTCCTCGAGCTCTAGGTCTGAGTATAATTAGTTGTCATTATTGATTATGTTTTGAACAAGTTGGATTTTCAATTTGTATCGGTCTCCGCTACAATCACTGTTTCCGGCAGTTGTTGCATTTTCCTTAGCTCATTTTTCGACTTTGGTTCATGCCCAGAAAACGTGCTGGTACCCTTCCGAGCTTGACTTGTATTGAGTTGGAAGAATTGAGTTACAATCTATTGGTACTACTCTGAGATATATTGAGGCTGAGGAGGAATAGGGAGAAGAAGGTGTCGACTAATTCTCATGGATTTCTCGTTTGGCAGAAACCAAGGTAAGGAGATTGTTAAATTTCGATTCAGTCCTCGGTATTGGGTTGCCATTAAATTGTAATCCTTCTTACATGGCGACACAGAGGAAGGCTTATTCTAACTTGTGGTATTCATCGTCAAAGGAGCGAACTCTCCAAACTGGGAGTCTATTCTGGTCTTGTTTGGCGTCAAGGTCAGTTGAGTCTTCCTTTGGGATGATTTGGTTTGTTTGAAACTTTCAATCATGGATTTATGACCAACAAAGGTTGGCAGGATTGGCAAAAGCAAAGTTCTTGCCTTGGTTGGCACACTCATCCAAGGTTCGAACCCCAGAGTTGTCAATTTATCCTTTATTGGTAGGTTGCTGAGTGCCAGGGACTTGTGGGGCCCATGTGAACTCTGGTGAAAGGTGCCAAATTCACGGGTGTCTAGGTCAATCGAGGCTTGATTGTGGATGCCTGCAGGTCATACCACCTGACCATTTCAGTGGGCACCGTGGGCTGTGGGACGTTCCGGGGTCTGTATACTCCCAACTGTAACCGGTTCGGGGCCCAGATGTTAGTTGAGTTCCTGCCAAGGCTTGCCTCGGGTAATCGGGGCAAACGGTCAATCATAAAGTTCCTGGGCCGAGGGAACCTTCCTCCCCCCTCCTAAATACTCTTTGCCAAAAAAAAATTTCATGGATTCATGGTTAATTAGAGGTGAAGCTGGAAAGGGAAAGTAAATGGAAGCATGTGAGTTTTAGCATGTAAAGTCTTGGATGTATTATTGCATAATTGTCAGTTGTTTGATTGCAAGTACCGTGGGTATTAGTCAAAAATTGAGAACTTGAGAGTTGGCTTTATGTACAAATTATCAACCTAATTGTTTAGTTGACAATTAATTCAGGCGCTAAGGATAATTGTTTGGCCAATATTTTTGGTTTTTATGAAGTGGTTATAGTTGACATGGTTTAAACGTGATATTGAGTTGGACGAGAGTTGAATGTCAACTAAACTGAGTTTTATGAGATAAACATTCTCATAAACAATTATTCACTAATTTTGGAATATGTCCGATTGTAGGACTCTAGTTACTCGGAACGTGAAATGTGCTGGTGTTGGCCTAGAAAAGCAAATGGAGATAAAGCTGCAATACAAGTAGGGAATTCTGTCAATTAGTGATTTTATGCATATTGTTATCGTAAGTGTTGATGTATGTAAAATCTGTTTCCAATTTTCTATGAATTACTGTTTGAAGACCTGAGAGTGAGAGAAGTATAGCGACTTCCTTGGGCTTCAATCCCCTGAACCTCCGGAGGGGCTGTATGTAGTGAATAGTATTTGACATCCTTTGCTGTGTGGCATTGATTCTAGATGATACGGTGTAAGTGGACACTTTCACTACACTTTGCCGGTGTGAATGATATTAACTGTGGTAAGGTTGTAGTTGGCTTTATGATCAGCCATCAAGTCTGTTTTTCTACTTCTGGGCCCTACATGTATTTTTATAATTGATCAACAGTTTATGTTTCTGACAGGTTTTTTTTCATTGATATGCATCATTTTTCACTTACAGTGCCAGCACTTAAGTTTTAAACTGTTTTTACACCTAGCTAGGATATAGTCTTATTGAGTAGCGAGGACGAAAGCTCACCCTTACAACAGTTTGTGGATGCATGTATTATGTACGAAGACGAGACAGTTGGACAACGTTAAATGTGGCTTAGTTACATTGTACTTCAAATTATGTCACTATGGAATTTGTTCTATTTGACAAGTTTCTTTATTTTCTTTATCGCTCATAGTTTACTTGACGATTTTATTTCCGATTCGTTCTTGAAGTCCTTCTTTTGTAAAATAATCGGACTTTTGGCTTTGAACTGCTTATCATTCATTGAAGGCTCTTTGCCAAGTTTGAAATTGTTTTAAAATGATATTTCACGAATTAAACGGTTTTCACCTCATTACAAAACAAATGCTTCTGCGCTCAAATTTCATAATTGATTTACTAATGTATTTTAATTTCCTTTCTCTTACTTTGCGGATTCTTAGATTTTGAGTTTAAAAAATCTTCACTTAGGTTGTACAAAAAATGCGGCATTGTAATGTGCTCGACTTAATGATGTGCAAATCGAAGTGTTACAGCCTCCGAGCGGATGATCGAACTGGCTGAAATAGAAACAGCATTCAAATAAGGTTTTATAGTTGAGATAAATCATTCTTGTGTGGTGGAAGACTGGATCAAATTGCAACTCAATTGCCCGAGGTTATAAACGAGTTAAGTCCAAGGTCTTGAAAAGAAAGATTTATTATGATCAGGCGAATTTTCATCCACTTTGAGACATTTACCTAAAGCTTTTGCCATCTTGAGAATAATAGCTTCTTTCCAACAGTGAGGGATTAGTAAGGGAAAACGGGCCCAAAAAACAATAGAAGAAAGATCAAACCAAATACGATAAAAGGTGGGATGCCAGCGATTTAGTTCAAACATATGACTGTGAACAAACCAAAGTTTAGTATTTAGAATATAAGTGAGATTTTCCTCTTCAGAAAAACTTCAGTGGTAACTGAACTCTTCTCGATGCTTCCTACTCGTCTCTCTCTTCTCTCACCAGCTGTGTTCTCTGCATGGCCGTCGGACCAGCTTCTTTTCAATGATCGGCCACCGAATTCTTCTTCTCCTCACTCACCTCTCTCATCCCCTATTCAATTGCGGGTACTACTTTTCACAGCCCTTGATCTCTGTGCTTCGATACCCTCTCTATCTTTAAGCCCTTGATCTTCCCTCGAACCATTTTCCCTTGACATTAATGGTGATCCAACACTCGTTCATTGTAGCTCAAATCCTAACTATTCAAATTTCAATCAGGCGAATTTCAGGTGTCCTTCTAGGTTTCATGGCTCTTGACAGTTGGTATCTCCTTGTTACATGCAACTATCACACCCTTCTTTTCAGCATTTATGATCACAACAATTGGAAATTCTTCTTGTTCCCTAGACCCAGTCGATTTAGACTACTTTATGTCTATCGAGATTTCCTTATTGATCCTTTCTGTCTCCTCCTCTTCCCTTTTTTTATGCCTGAGACTTCTCAGTTCTCCTTTATCGTTCTTCTTTCTTCTATTTGCCTTCTCTCACAATTTGCCTCTAGTTACCCTCATTTTCTAGTGTACCATGTCTAATAATCCCTTCCACCCTTTCCGTGATGAGGAAGATAGTGCTTCCTCCCCTCATCCACCTATCAGTGACCCTCTGCCCGTTTCTTTTGGAGAAGGTATAAGTTCTTATCCACGTCAATACTCAATTGCTCCTAATGTAGACACAGTGTCCCCTGTGTTTTAACTGGCCCTAGAACTAATTGGCGTTCCTCGCTTCCTTAATACTTGTACAATGACATCCCCTCGAACCAAGACTTCAACAACATTCCTTTTACTTATGTTCCTTCGGAGGTTTGACTCGATGGTCCCTACACTAACTCTTGGTTGGTTGAGAACACTAATCTAGTGCTGGTTGGCAAGATTTTTGGGGAAGCTGTCTCTTCAAACCATTGTGCAACGTATGAAATCTAGCTTGGTCAACTTACTAGAAGGTTTTGAAAGTACGCTAGCTGGTTTCCGCTGGTTCAAGGTTCATTTCTTTTATGAACTTAATCTTTTCTATGTATTGGAAAATAGGCCTTGGTATGCTCAGAGTCAAATTTTTGCCCTTTAGTGCTGAGAACCCAACTTTCATCCTGCTTATACCATTTTGGATCACTTAATTGTTTGGGTCGGGTTTCCTTTTCTCCCCTTCATTACTGGAATGCTCCTGGCATTACCCGCGTTGTTGATCAACTAGGCATCTGCCAATGCATTGACAAGGAAAACTTGAACCGTAAAGCCTTTAAATTTGCTTGTGCTTGCATTCAAATCTTTCTGCTTAAACCTTGGCCCTGACTTACACACCTGTTAGCTGATCCTCATTCAGATACTAGTATCACTCTTAATCTCTATTATGAAACTATTCTGGAAACTTGTCTTTACTGTGGTCATGTGGAGCACCCTCTTGGTTATTATCTAGATCATATTAAGGATCGCCCCTTCCTCATGATGGATAAATTTTCTATAGAGAAGGGGCATTACCCTGCAAATGCCGTCTATGATGAAATGCGGTATGGTCTAGTTCTAGACAATGTGATGTTTGTCTTTCCCAAAGCCAGAGCCATAAATAGACAACAAGCAGGTAAGGCAACCTCCCCTAATTGCACTCCAATTCATGCTCCGAACTGGGGTTATCCATAAAATTATCAAAAGGATGATGGAGAGTGGACTACTATGCGGTGTCGCAACAATCGCCAAACTCGTACCAAGCCTTCTACTCAGCCTTCTGTTCCCAAGCCTAAATCTCATCTGGTCCAGACTGAATGAGACTTGATCAGAGACTACACTGAGTATAGTATTGATTCCACTATTCGGGCGTTTGATTTAGCCTCTCCTTTTCGACAAGGTTTAAATGTTTAGACTGAGCATTCCAAAGCAATGTTCATCCAATCTGATGATAGTGATGACAGTGATTCAGTTTTGCCTCCTTCTCTTAGAAGTGCTTCCAAAAATCCCATTAATCCTCCTTTTCGTAATTAAAAAGTGAGTAACATTGACAATGTCTTCTCTGATTCTGATAATCGGTTTGACCCCGCAAGTCACAATTTTGATAATTATCCTGCCTTATTTGTGAATGATGGTGCTGTCTCTATTATCTTCTAATCTTCTTAAGTATGATATTGCCTTGCCTGATCCAAAATGTGGTAGTCAATTTATTCTTAATGACTTTCAGGGTACCCCCATTTCTATAATTCCTAAACATCGTGATAACCCTACCCTGAAGATGACTTTCAGCTAGCCATATCTAAACCAATACTGCCAAGTCAGGAAGACCTTTAGGTTATGGCTCCTTTTAGAAGTCTAAGGAAGAGGACCAAAGATGATGAGGACCTGGAAATGACTTCAGCTAATGACTCGACTTCTCCTTTGAAAAGCCCTAAATGAGGGAGGGTTCTTGGAACTGTAGGGCTGCTGCTAAGGAGGGTTTCCTTAGTTAGGCCCTGTATTTTGTTAGTCTATATTCTCCTGACCTTTTGTTTCTGTTGGATACTAGAAATTCTGGATAAATTGTTGCATATTAGTTGGTCTACTACTTTCCTTTATATAATACCTCATAAGCCTCAACAACAACTGATTTGGGATCTCATTCATTCTTTAGATCCTTTGAATAATCACTGGTTGTTGATAAGAGATTGTAATTGCATCATTTCTCTTTATGAGAAAAAAGGAGGCC
Source organism: Rosa persica (assembly GCA_025331145.1). Taxonomy (NCBI): domain Eukaryota; kingdom Viridiplantae; phylum Streptophyta; class Magnoliopsida; order Rosales; family Rosaceae; genus Rosa; species Rosa persica. The sequence goes on from WFKR01000007.1 coordinate 26,655,963, forward strand.
TGAACAGAACTTATCCCTTTATGATTCAATTTATGAATTTTCTGAACTCTCACAACCTGTTATCTTTACCTGCTTATGGCTCTCGGTTTATTTGGTGCAATAACCAACCTACTGATACTAGAATCTATGAAAGACTAGATAGAGTTGTCCTTTGTAACTCGTTATTACATCTGTACCCACACGTCTCTTTCAAACTCTCTTATAGTTCACTCTGCTCGTAGTATCATTGTCTGGACCACTAATCTCCAACAGCAACCTATGAGCAAAAATTTCAAAGTTGAAGCTATCTGGACCAAGGACCACTCCTTTGTAAATGTGGTCACTCAAGCCTGTTCAAATTCTTTTATTGGCAACAACTTATATTTCATGCCTTTACAAAATGCCTCCAGTTTTTAGCTAAACATTGGAGTAGACAAGCCTTTGACAATATTTTCACACAGAAAAACACTCTTCACTTGCTCCAAATAAATTATCTTTACACCACTGATCCAGCTCTTCTTTCACAAGAACACTTACTTCATTCCCAAATTAATGACTTAGCCATCTCTGAGGAACTTTGTTGGAAGCAATGAGCTCATACTAACTGGTTGCAATTGGGAGACAAAGACACCTCTTATTTCCATACCTAAGCTCTCGTTCGTAAGAAAAGAAAACATATTACACACTTAACTAATGACTATGGTTTACTCCTCACTGACTAGGATCAAATTGCTCACACCATTATTACTTCTTTTAAAAACATATTCACCCCCAATAATACTCCCTCCCTTTCTGACCTTTCCCAGTTTACTTCTATTTTAAATACATGTATTTCTGATTCTGATACTGAATTGCTTCTTGCTCTTGTTTCAAAAACAGAAATTTTTCAGGCTGTTAATCAAATTGGAAGCCTTAAGGCCCCTGGTCCATATGGTTTTAATGCTCTCTTTTACCAAACCTATTGGGAACTTATCAAAGGTCAAGTTATTCCTTTTGTACAAGACTTTTTTCTGTATAATACTCCCGTACACTTAATCAACAGAACTAGTATTGTCTTAATTCCCAAAACTGATAATCCTCATCTAGTTAATCATTTTTGACCAATTAGCTTATGCAATGTTAGCTATAAGATTATCTCTAAGCTGATAGTTAATAGACTTTGACCTCAGCTTAACAAATGTGTTTTCCCTAATCAAGGTGCCTTTGTTCCTGATCGTTCTAGTTTTGACAATATACTCATTGCGCATGAGCTTTTCTCTACTTTCAACATAACCAAAATTAGAGCTGGTGCTATGGTCATTAAGGTTGCTCTTGAAAAAGCTTATGATATGTTAAACTGGGATTATATTGCCCACTGTCTGACTAAATTTGGTTTTCACAAACATTGGATTGATCTCATCATGAACTGTATTACCTCAGTCACCTTCTCTATTAGTCTTAATGGTATTCTTCAAGCTCTTTTTTAGCCTAAAATAGGAATTAGACAGGGAGATCTGTTGTCTCCTTATTTTTATTCTTTGTATTGAACCTCTTATCAAACATCTAAATGCCTTCTGTAACCCGACTAAAAACCATGTTGATTTACTGACATCTCCCAATGGTGTTAGGATTTCTAATCTTTTCTTTGCTGATGAATGCTTGATTTTGCTAAAGCTACTACTTCTGTTGCCAAATATCTCCTAAATGCCTTAAATCTTTTTAGTAATGCCCACTGGTCAACAAATCAACTATCATAAATCCACTCTTTATCAATAGCTTCTCTTTCTAGAAGAGGTAAACTCACTCTTCTTAAAGCCAATCTTTATGGCCTTCCTAATCATGTTCTTTCATGTTTTAAATGTCCTAATACAATTACTCAGAATTTAGATGTTGAGTGTAGAAAATTCTTCTGGGGTAATTATTCACAAGCTACACTTGCTTGGTCTGCAATTTGTACTCCAAAAGAGAAAGGAGGTTTAGGTCTTTTTCCCATTTTAATCAATCTACCCTTGCCAAGCTAGGTTGGAAAGTCTTAACTGATCATGATAACTGGTGGATTCAGTTAGTTAGAAATAAATATCTGAGACATCATTCGTTCTAGACTACTCCAAAACGTTCAGGCTCTTGTTTAGCTTGGAAATGTATATTTGATTCCAGACATATCCTTATTTCTGGCATCAGATGGATTATAGGGGATGGAACTACTGTTAATTTTAGGCGTTTTAATTGGGTTTTTCCTTTTTCTTTATTCAATTTTTTGTCTGAAACTCAAATACAATGCATAAACGGCCTTGAGGTTGTTGCTGACTATATTGTGAATGGCCAATGGAATGAGCAAAAGCTCTCTGCTTTACTACCTGTTGATGTTGTCTTAAAAATTAAATATGTACCAATTCCTTACAATCCTTTTCCTGATGAAATGGTTTGGGGTTCGAACTGGAAATGGGAAATTTACTATTAAATTTGCCTCTACTTTGCTGAATCCAAATATCGTAGCACATTCTAACTCCAAACTCTTACAGAAAATGTGGAAGAAATATTTGCCACCCAAAGTTAAAGTTTTTGCTTGGCAGCTTCTTAGAAAACGTTTGCTTACTTTTTTCCAAACAAGCCATTGATCGTCTTTGTCCCCTCTGTCACTCCACCACTAAAACATTGGACCATTTTTTCATAGCTCTGAATCTCAAAAAAAATGGCTTTCTATTTTCCGAACTTACATTCTCAACTCTGGCAATGGTCGTTTATTGATTGGTTGGACTTCCTTTCTTCTACTTCTTCTATTAAGCCCAATTCCTTTTCTGTCTCCGTGAATACAACTTATTTTATTTGGAAAGCCAGGGATGATCTTATTTTTCTCAATAAACATTATTCACCAATTAAGATTCTTTATACTACTGCTTCAGCTTTTCATAATTACATTCAAATGGACCCTAAAATGGTGAAGAAAAAACGCATTCCTAGTTTGATTAAATGGTGTCCTCCTGCTCCAGGTTGTTTTAAACTTAATTTTGACGGTTCTGTTTCCTCTTCTTCACAGGCAGCTGGCGGTTTTGTTTTCAGAAATGATGAATGTCTTTCCGTTCTAACAGTTTTTTTTTTTTAGCAAGCGGGAAAAGGACTACCTCCATGCCCTATCCCGATTTTTATTAATAAAAATAATAAGGTTACAAAAAAGCTGGCGGACGAAACCAAACCAAGCTCAAGAGAAAGAGAACAAAAGCAAAAGGAAGCGGGGGACTAGGCTAAGACTGCATCTAATTCAGACAAAGTAAAGGTAAGACAAAAAATAATATCTGCCAATACAAAGTGGGACTCAAACAAGTGCCCAAATAAAGTAACTAAGAAAACCGATAGCTAGTACGCGAAGAGTAATCATGACCAAACTCGTAAGAAATAAAGGACGGCTTGTAAATGTCTTCCGCAAGTAGATATTCTTCTTAGAGCTGATCTATGTGCAGCTTTAATCCATGGTTTCTCATCCTTGGACATTGAGGGAGATTCCAAACTTTTGATAGATGTTTTGGCTGGTAGAATCCAAATCTCCTGCCATATAAAACCAATTATCCATGATATTGAACTGCTTACTTAGCAACTCTAAATCAACTCATTTCGACATGTTCCTCGAGAAGCTAATTTTTGGGCTGATGCACTGGCGAAATTGTGGCATACCACTACTGCTAATGATTGGTCTCATTCTCTTCCCCTCAGCGCCCCTAATGCTTTCTTGTTTGATTCCTTAAATCTTGGCTGTTTTAGAGGATTTAGTTTATAGTTTCTTTTCTCTGTTGGAAAAAATAAAAAATAAAATAAAACTTCGAACCAATCTGGTCCAAATGGAATAATTTCAATAGAACCCAACAAACCAACCGAGCTAGCAAGACAACCGAGTACAAACACTCTTCAAAGAAACCCACTCCCTAAAAGCTTGACCTACAAGCCTCAACCTATTTTATTCAAAATCTCCTCATTGCTGACATCATCTAAAATATTCACTAAGGGAGGAGGAGCAATCAAAGGAACATTGTATCTGCATCTATGAATAATGTATTGTGGAGGAGGAGCCCTAGATAGATTAGGAGCAATGTGATAAGTTCTCTCAGTTGAAGCAGAACTACTAAATCCCTCACCAAAAGGCACTGGGATTGGTCTAATTTGGGAAGAACTTGTTCTCAATAATTCAGCCAAAAGAAGATTGCTAGCTAGTTCCCTCGGTAAGAGGAACAAGAATAGGGCTTCTCTCATGAGGAGGGATCGATACATTTTGCTTGGGTTCTATAGTTTGCAACAGACACAGATAGGAAAGACAGAGGACATAAAGTAATAGAAATAACTTAGTCCACTTCCAAGCAAGTTTATTATAGTACTTGAGAAGCATGCATGAACTGTAGCAAACTAAAGAGTATAGGTCATCTAAGATCAGCCCCTATACCCCTAAGTGCATGGAAGAGCGGAGATTATTAATGAAGATTGCAGACAAAAGGCTCAGAGAAGATGGAAAATTAGGGCAAAGGATTTTCAATACATGAGTAATAAAGTCATGTGGCCAAATGTCGAATCAGATTACACAATGTAGGTTTTTTGATAGGGTGAAGGAAAGAGGTGGCTTGAAGGTAGATGAAAGTCCATGAAATTGATAACCCTCGACGACAGTAATCGGGTTTGACATAACATACATGAGTTCACAGAGTGAACACATCGGTATGTCAATTACAACATGGACTCTTAGTCCTCAATAGTAACCATGCAAACTGGGAAACTGGGAACATTGAATACGAGATATAGTCCTTAGACTAGCTAAAAAGGCTACCCCAACCATAATGATTAGTGGATCCAAAATGTAAACTAGCAGATCGGGTATCGAAAACAAGATCAAGCCTATTTGATTACCCAAGCAATGTCCATAAAATTCTAGATCTAGCAAAGGGTAAAGAGAAGCGGTTTTCGGTCATAGAAGGTTTCTAGTGGTAGATGGGAGCTTGGGGATAGTTCTTCTTTTCCAATGCAAAATCTAATTGGATTTCGAACATGACGAATTTTAGACTTAAGAACTTGGCTAATCCTTTGTCATTCTCTAGTGGGAATTGTAAAGCTTCTACTTACCTGAAACGATCCATTGGAAAAGTATTATTCGAATCTGTGTGCCGCTTGGTTTTAATTTTTAGTCTCATTGTTAGCGTAACATTGCATTTAGAGGACTTTCTTTTCAGGGCCATGGTAGCCATGCCATAGCAGGTCTTTTTTTAATATTAATATAAGGTGCGGCTATTAGGATCACTGGCAAGGGAGGTGCAGCAGTACATTGCACTGCTGATGGTATTAGCATAGTGCATATATTGATTTTAATTTTTTTTTCTCATTCTAACTAAGGTTAGTATGAAAGTATTGAACTAAATTTGTAAAAGTAGAATGAACTAAGTATATAGTAGGGTGACATTAGCTGCACCCTTATTATAGTATTCATAAAATTATCATTTCTTTAAGAAAAAAAATTTGGAACGATGTGAGTGCCTAAAGACAACTAATTAAATTATCGGATTGAATCTCTCCATATACATCTTATTAACTACATCGGATTCTTCCAAATATGAACCAACCTTTAGCTTCACCCGTCACCTCATAAGTTGCCATAATTTGAAAGCCCACTCTTCATTTCTTTATGCGGAGGGCAAAAGAACAGGCTTGTTCACCTAAGGGACTGTTTCAAGAATTGTGAGAGACAAATGCGTTCCAACCACATGTATTGAATTAAAAAGATAAAATTATAGCGACTTAAAACTGTGTATTTATTTTTAACAGTCAGATACAGACCTTTTGAGATGCATCATCAACTGATTGGTACTTTTCTTGTAGGGTGATGTTGAATGATTATTAAACAAATGAACGGTGGAGGTTCTTAAGTCTCAAGTCTCAACTGCAAAATGCAGTGTCCAACAGAACCTTTTTACTTTTGTTTTTTTCTTTGTTTTCCTAAAATATAGAATTATAAAATAGATGAACAAACAGAGAATGAGAGCAACAACTCTAGACGAATACGTCTCTTTAGGTTTGTTGTTTTCATAAGCCCCTCTGAGCTTGGCATTTTGCTTTGAAAACTTCCAGGAGCCATCTGAGCAGCTAATTCAACTTTGACTTGCTTGTTATAGTGCAATAATGACAATTGTTTTTATGTCATTGAATGAGATTATGCGTATTTTATAAATCGATTCCGTCCGTAACCTTGCTGTAAGGTACTTACAAGTTTTTTTGACAGAAAGTAATAGAAGAAGTCACCCTAATCAAGATGGAAGTGTAGGGAGTGAGGATGAAAATATTCTCAAAATTATTTCTTTTCGATCATTTGTTTAATTAGTTACATAAGTTTCTTCTTTATTAATTGAGTGGCCCATTCGACCGCTCCATTAATGTTGTGATTTGTGAAGGACCTAGTCCTTGCATATATGTATCTGCTTCAGATCGAGCTTGGAAACAATGACATAATGTCAGCAAATACCTCCAAGCAAGCAGAGTGGAAAGGAGACAACCACATAAACAGCAAGCAAAATTGTATTGAAATATTACTTGTCCTTATCGGAGATTATTTACACATCCATGACCAAAACAAAATAAACATGTGACGCAAATTATGTAATGCCATGTTGTTCGTCTCCACCATCCACATTCATTGCGGCATTAATTGTATGGAGTCAGACTGCTAAATGCTCTTTCTTTCTTCACATTCTATGATTCAGAAGCAATTCCCTGCAAATTTTCAGCTTCTAGTTGATGATATCTTCAAAGGGTTCCTCTGGTTCGGAAATTTCGGAAATATATATTTTTAATTTTTTTGGGCAATATATATGCAAAGGAGAGAAGGAGGTAGGTAGTTGAAGCCCATTTTGGTTTCTGAGTGAGTGGGGTGAAGAGCTTGTAAGTTTCAGCAATGGCGCTTTTGCAGCTCTTCATCACAGCCTCCATTCCAGTCTTGAAAGTGCTCTTGATCACTGCACTTGGTTCCTATCTTGCACTTGAGCGCGTTAATATTCTGGGGGAAGAAACCAGGAAGAACATGAACACTGTAGACCTTTTTTTTCCAATTAAAACAGACTTATACTTTTGGTAATGGGATTATGTAGACTTATCATGATTAATTTTAGACATAATTAATACAATTATTGTTGTGTCTGCGAACAGGTTGTATTTTATGTATTCAGTCCAGCTCTGGTGGGAACTAACCTTGCCCAGACTATTACATATGACAGTATGATTAAACTGTGAGTTCAAATCTTTGTCAGTTCATTTCAAGATTTACGATGATTACTGTATGAAGTATGGTGCATATGATTATCAGATTATGTGTGTATTTTATATAGGTGGTTTATGCCTGTGAACATCTTAATCACGTTTATTGTTGGTTCTGTACTTGGATGGATACTCATCCAATTAGCAAGACCACCTCCACATCTCCGAGGCCTCATTTTGGGTTGCTGTGCTGCTGGTAATTTTGAATCTGCTTTATGATTTCAGAATATTAATTCGTACCAATGATTTCTGAAGTTATTACCTGATTTGATATGAAAAGGAAATTTGGGGAACTTGCTCCTCATTATAATCCCAGCAGTCTGTAAAGAGAAGGGAAGCCCACTTGGAGCTCCTGATGTCTGTCACACTTATGGAATGGCTTATGCATCACTTTCACTGGCGGTAAGTAGTACACACTTATTCAGTTATTCTTCATCATTTTCTTTAATCTCATTAGTATGGCATTTTATCTGTTTGTCTTTTGTTCTTCAGATAGGAGCCATTTACCTTTGGTCCTATGTGTATAACATTGTGAGGATATCTTCACAGAGGAGTACCCAAGACTACCCTCCAGTCTTTGGAGGAACCCTCCGACTCAAACCAAGTAAGTTGCACTGAGCCTCCGCTTTCTTCCAAGGAATATTGGATAGTGGAGGACAATGCCGATCAATATGCACTGCCCTGCACTATATCTCAACAAGACTCTAAGGTTCTAAACTTCATCATTAAGTTGCATGATTTAATGCTCTCTGAATATGTTTATATACTTCTAACCATTTCAGATCTGTTCAATAATGAACAGATTGTTCTGTTACTGAGCAGTCTTGCATGTTATGTTACGAGACTATAAATCTAAGCAACTAAAGTTTGAATGTAGAGTTCATATTGATAGTTTGATAACATAACATGTGCTTTTGGCAATATGATAGTTACCTTATTCCTGACTCAGCATATTATTGTTGTTTGTCGTGGCGGATAGAACCTTCGAGTAAATCCAAGAACTGTATAGTGAGGATCTGTCAAATGCTTAATCTTAAAACAATATTTGCACCATCAACTACTGGAGCGGTATGGCCTTTCAGCACTGCCTTGTGCTGTGCTTCAAATCCTTTTTTGTTGCTCAATGAGCACTACTTCGTTGACACATTGACTCAGTTGTGCTTTTTTCGCTGGTAAAGATTATTGGGTTTACAATTGGAGTCATCCCTCAGATTCGAAAACTAATGATAGGAGATGATGCTCCTCTGCGGGTGATCCAAGACACTACTAACTTGTTGGGGTATATAAACTTATACAGAAACTGTACCAACTCCAAGATTTAATTCTGAAATTTGAACTTAATTATGGGCAGCTTAAATAACTCCTAAATTGTATTACATGATTCCAGACACGATGTTTGCTTCTATTTTCGTCCATTCACATGAGATTACTTCTCATTTTTGCATGATGACTTTATTGAAGTCCATTCACGTCAACAACAACCTACCATTATTGTTTGTATTACTACTTAGTTTTGTAACTTCTCTGTTTATGAATGCAGAGATGGAGCTATTCCCGCTCTCACTTTGATAATTGGAGGAAACCTCCTTAAAGGAATACAATGCCAATTACAAATTAAGTCTACATTTCCTAGATTCATGCGAAAGGTAATTGCGTTTAACTTGGTTTACATTGTTCTTTCAGGTTTGAGAGGGTCAGGAATACAGAAATCTATTGTTGTTGGGATCATAATCGTTCGTTACGTGTTCCTGCCCCTTACAGGCATATTGATCATTAAAGGGGCGCTAAAATTTGGCCTAGTGCACTCTGATCCATTATATCTATTTGTTCTTCTGATTCAGTATACACTCCCACCTGCAATGAACATAGGTAGCCCTAATTAATTCACTTGCAAGATTTCTCCAATTTCAGCAGCTTTTGGTTGCTATGTGCAACTGCTGTTATTCCAGGTGTCAGCCTCAGACACACTTTGCTAACAAATTGTATTATAATTGTCTCCTAACAACACTTAAGTAAATGGCAGGTACCATCACCCAATTGTTCGGGGCGGGAGAGAACGAATGTTCAGTAATCATGCTGTGGACTTATGTATTTGCTTCAGTATCACTTACTTTATGGTCTGCCTTCTTCATGTGGTTTGTGGAAGTGTGAAACAGCTACAAGGCATCTCATTCAAGCAAAATCTAAATCATTATCTCAGTTCTGATGGAAATTCGTTACATAAACACCGTATTTTCCAAATCTGTAAGCTACACAGGGACAACTATAAGTGTTGTAATTAGGTTCTGAATTACATGCAAAGAAGCAATAAGCTTTTACAGAATATAGATATGTACAGAATATACAGCCAACAGACCAAATATCCACTGCACTTGAGTAATGTGTAGATCCGAGAAGGACTTCAGGTGCCCTGTACCAAAGAGTCAATATCTGCAAACAATAGTAATTTCACAGAGAAAGTATGCATTACCATCTCACTACTAGTAAAGCAATATAACTTGAAATTAACCGAAAGAAATTGAAGAAAATGAGAAAGCATACAGTCATACACTACCATCTCACTATTGGAAAATCCATATAACTAAAAACCGAAAACAATTGAAGAAAATGAGAAAGCATGCACTACCTCATGAGTATACTTCTTGATGGGCAGAGTATATGCTCGAGCCAGTCCAAGATTCACAATCTTAAGGGTCGTAGTCTTGCATGCGGTCCATCAGAAGAAAACTGATATTGTTCGAGATTTAATTTGAAATCTAGGTAATTGCTAAAGACACGTGGGTAATATTTCTAATTTTCAAGGAAGTGAAATCTTCAATTGAGAACTTGATAATAATATAAGCTTTCTGACGAGTCCGTGGTAATTTTCAAAAATTTTTTGACATCGGAGTTATTTGTTACGAATTTCAGCAGCTTGAATTAAAGAATTTATTTAACAAATGAAATTAGGCTGTGCAATTTGAGCTGTTGATTGCAGCCACCACTAATCTTGGCCATCCATTGATTATCCTATTTGAACTATAAGTGCCAAGTGAGATCACACGGTCTAGAAGAACCCAGACCAGCCAAGCTTGTTCCTCGTTCTGTGTTCCGGGAAATGATTTTTTAGCGAGAAACTTTTATCTGGAAGGCAGACTAAACAACAGTAGTACTGTGGTGGTGGATTCCTTCTAGAGTGCCATCAGATCAATGTGGCGTTTGCAAGGTATGGTGGACGTCCAAGCTAGGGCGAACCGCTTCCTATTCACGTTCTCCCGTGAGCGTAGTTAGTGTGAAGAAAGGCGGCCCCTGGGGCTTTTAGCGAGCGATGATTCTGATCAATGACTATGATGGATCCTCTGACATAGCGAAGGTGAGGCTGGACTTTGTCTGGATTTAGGTGGAGCTGCAAGGTATTCCATCGGCAATCCTGAATGAGGCTACTGTTGGCTTGATCTGGGAGACGATTGGCGAAGTGCTGCATGTGTACTGGACGGCGCTACGCCGTGTGGAAGCTAGGGTCCAGCTCATGCTCTCCATCAACAATCCGGTACTCCTAAATCAAGGGTTCGTATCTCACCGGTGGACATCCTCACTCTTCATTTCAAATATGAACGGTTGCTTGGAAAGTGCAGACAGTGCTCCATGAACAATCATGGAGGGGACAGATGCCCTAGAGAGGCGGAAAGCTCTGAGGGTCTGAACATTGGACTGGCGACAGGGTCGTCTATTCCTGCCTCAGTATTTAGGGCAAATGTCTAACCCACTCTCTCACCTTCTCTCTTCCTTACTTTTTGTTTGCCAAATCCACTGAAGAGACGAAGTGTGTAGATCCGGCCCTTGCAAGAGGCATTATCTGATTCTGAGCCAGAGGACTCCTCGAGTTCAGGTCAGGTTGCTGGGATGCGACGTCCAAGAAAGGAGGAAGTACCGGCTGAGGGTAAAAGGGCCAAACATAGCCTCGTCCTTGCTCCTACCAGACTGTTGCAGGAAAACCTGGGGCTGGAACTCCCTTGAGGGGCCGTTTGAGGTCATAGTCACCACCGATCCTAAGGTGTACAAGAAGCGTGGAAGCCTCCGTGACCGAAAGAACACACCCAAGACCGCTCCGGCGCCACAATTGGCCAGGTTAGAGTCCATGCACTCTGCTTCCTCTGAGAAAGGTTCTGAGGCTCCATCTGTGGGGGTCCTGGGTCAGCATACCCTTTCCTAACCTGGCTAGCTAAGAATAGTACCCCTACGTGCCCTAACCTGTGCTGTGGCTGCATAGGTTGTTGCAACGTACACCAGGACGGTAGGAGACAAGATGATTGAGAGAGGTCGTATGATTTTAATCAATATAAGTCTTCCGTTGCCCTAAAAAAAAAAGGCGCTTCAGGAGAATTGTTTAGCCAATATTTTTGGTCTAATATTTTCGGTTTTAGGAAGTGGTTATAGTCGACATGGTTTTTTCTTTTATGAAGTTGAAGAAGGTTAGACTTTATAGAAAATTACTCATAAGTGTCATTTTGAAACTTTAATTAGCCATAAAGCCATCTAATTTTTCTTGTACATTTAAGGCCACTTGCATTCACAAATTATTTTATTCCTGACAATTTTACCCTCTACAGTTCTAGTTCTACCTCAGAAACCCAATTTGCATCGACCCCTTACATCGATCACAGATCTCTGTCTCTCTCTTTCTCTCTCTCTCTGTGGAGCGACCTCTTTGCTCTTCTCCGGTGGTGAAAACGTCAGTGATGCCGTTTGGACGAGGCGGCAACCCAGTCTTGTCTCTCTCTCCTCCCTAATTTCAATGAAGCCCACTCAAATTTCAACGAGAAAGCTCTCCTTCTGTTTCTCTGCTGCTCCAATTCGAGCACCACTGCCTTCAGGTCTTGGTCTCGGCCCTGATCCCGGCGACCACCAGCACGGTGGTACCAGACTTTGCACCGCCGTCGTCACCTATTATAGATCGAACGAAAACAAGATAGGAACAGGCAGATCGGGAAGTCGTCCGCGGCAGTCTGATTTCTGGTTGATAATCGTGATCGAGAGGTGATAGGAGAATCGCGACGATGATGAAGGTACATGGCGAGGAAAGGCGAGGCGAGGCAGCTCAAGCATCGACGACATCTTTTAGGGCTCAGTTTGGTATTGACTTGAGCTGTTGGAACTGCCTCCTAAGCCGATCAGGGCTCATCGTCTAGTAGAGCGCTTACTCTAGTGAATGATGCTCATGAATACAAGTTACGTTGATGGATTATGATATGTGCAATACATTCAAATTTGAGCAGTGCATGGCAACATTGTATATTTATAGTTGTTTTTATTTTTCATCGTGGCTTTTGTGTTAGTTAGTAATAGATTTCTCATTTGGTGAAAGTAGTTTTGTTAGGTTATGGTAATAGTTTTCTCAATATCTGCGAATAGATTCTGTTTTACTTAGTAGTAGCTTTTGATGTCTGTGAGAGTAGCTTTTGGTGATGGTTAAGCAGTTTTTGGTGTTGTTGACAGTAGTTTTTGTTTCTAGTGACAGTAGCTTAGCATTGGTGGGAGAGAGTAGCTTTCAGTGTTGATGAGAGTAGTTTTTGTTGCTGGTGATAGTAGCTTTTGTGATTTTGTCGGAATCTCATTAGAGTAGCTTTTGTTGCTAGTCACAATAATGTTTGGTGGGAGTAACTTTTAGTGGTGGTGACCGTAGTTTTTGTTGCTGGTCACAGTACCTTTTGTGACCTCACAGAATGTCGCCGGAAATTCATCAGAGTAGCTTTTGTGATCTCGTCGGAAGTCATTGGAAATCTCACCAGTGTAGCTTTTGTTGCCGATGACAGTAGCTTTGTGACATTGCGGAAGGTTGCCTGAAATCTCACCAGAGTCGCTTTTCTTGCTAGTGACAGTAGCTTTTATTGCTAATGACAGTAGCTTTTTTGACATCGCCGAAGGTCACTGGAAATCTCATCAGAGTAGCTTTTGTTGCTAGCCACAGTAGCTTTTGGTGTTAGTGACAATAGCTTTTGTGGTCGCCGGCGTTTGCTGGAAGTTGGCCGGAGGTAGGCCGGAGACCCGCCGGAGGTCGGCCGGAGTTGACCGGAGACCTTGCCGGAGAGGAGAGAGAATAGTTATTGACTTTTTACTCTAGTGGCATTTATGTAAATATGTTGGTTTTTATATCCAAAATATAACACAATTTTAAATCCAGTGGCCTTATGAGGGAAAAAAATTAGTTGGTGGCCTTATGACTAAAAAAACATTCAAAGATGCACTTATATGTAATTAACTCTAGACTTTATTTATCATCGAGAAAAATCTCATGGTACATCCTTTCTAAATAAGAAAAAAGATGCAATAGCTTCATCAAAAATACAAAAAAGTAGAAAAATAGCAAGAGCATAAGCGCTGTTTACCACAATGGATTGGTACCGTGTAGTGAATTTTGTAGTCGATGCATATCCAACTCACAAAATGAAAAAAGTCAATTCGAATAATTAAGAACAGGGGGCAATCTTCCATT